>FIZT01045652.1:0-10935 GCA_900065295.1 Paracoccus marginatus
AAGGGTCACTCAAAATGGCCGCCATTTTGTAAGTAGGGCCACCTTTTTTTTTGAGTACACCCGCTAGAAATGTTTCCTAGGATGCCTCCTTCAAGAAAAAAAATGTCCCGGAGGATCGGCAGGGGGTGCAACTCCCCTCTATGCTGGCTCCCCGACTAATATCAATAACTCAATTTCGAAAAATTGTGGACCAACTCGGTTCTCTCCGTGGACCCTTCAGATGGAAATTTGTTTTTGGAAAATTTTCACATTACCTCCTTCCCTTCCTATAGTATGTTTTCTTTTTATGAATATTTAGGGGTCGCTCATCCCACTCAAAGTTGTTACGAGTATGTTGCACAAAGTTTCGCCCGTTCAATTCGTTCAGACGCACCGACGCACCGAATATTTATCTTAATAGTAAGTTCTTCACAAAAAAAGAAACAAAGAAAGAAAGAAAGAAAGAAAAAAACAATCGAAAGATAGGTAGTAAACATGGCAAAACGATAGGTATCGAAAAGGATTGAAGGAAAACCGACAACTCAGTCAGTCATAGCCAAAAGTGGTATGTGTGTGTACCTATATAGTGTGACGTTACTAACCGACTTCAACTTGAAAACATCATCAAACGAAGACCGAAAGCAATAAGTAGGTATTTACTGCAAGTGGTGGCCATGTCTGACCGACGGTGAGAAATCATCGAAAAGGGCAGTAAAAAAAAGGTTTATTGGAATAGCCGTTTTAATTTTTAAGAAATTTCTAAATTTTTTCAAACCGGATTGCTTTGTTATGTTAGTGATCAAATTGATCAAATAAGATGAAACGCGTGCGAATGATACTCACTTAATAGTCAAAATTGAAAGGCTCAGAGCGCAATCGCGCATCATCACTTCAGTAAAGGTCGGCGAAACGTTCCACGTAATCTTGTGCGTCTAACACTAACATCTATAGCTAAACGAACTGACCTGGCGAAATGGCGAAACATGAGAATTCGAATTGAGGTAACAGCTTTGATGGCACTCACCGACCATTAAAAAAGTATAGCATTTTTTTTCTCGTCGGAAGGAATAAAATGAGGGAGGGGGTCCCGTTTATCATCTCAAACGATTTGATTTGGGCCGCACCCTAGTGTAGGTACGTCCAGGCAATTTTTTTTTTTCGTTTCACTCACTGAAACTGCATACCTACTTACTTACGCTGTGAGTATAATTTATGCTCAGTTGTTACATAATATTATGTAGGTACTAGGTAGGTAGTAAGTTATACTGATGTACTACTGTACCAAGCCTAGAAGACTTGTGTACTCACGTAAAATGATTTACGAATACATACGATAGGAAATAAATGGAAGGTGGCTACAGCCAAGCAGCCTTGTCGCAACTATAGCTGGCGCCTCTACCATTTTTTATTCCTACCTACCTTTACTTCATCACTTCGTAAGCCGCGCCATGCCATGCCGCGGTACAACGCTCTTTTTATTCATCTACGTGCACTGCGCAGCATACGGGCGATTCATCAAGAGTTCAAGATGAGCGAAAACTGAGCGATTCGAAACGTATTCGTGTATTTAATATATATTACTACACCTAAGATAATACCTACTGGTATATTTTCGGTACGGTCCTGTGGCCGAGCACGTGGCCGGTCGAAGCGACGATGCCGCTGAAGCCAGTAAAAAAAGTACTCGTACATGGGCACGTTTAAGTACCTTACCTAGTACCTACCTATTCTATCCTATGTACTTGAACTTGGATGTTCTAAAAAAAAACATTGCCATTTAGTAGATGCGCTGCGTACTCGTATAGCTCTAGCTGTAGCTAGTAGCTACCACAAATGCTTCCTACCATTTTCCATTTCCATCGCTGCGCTGCTCTGCTGTGCGTTGCGCTGCGCTGTTCTGTTCCGCGCTTTCGCTTATTTATAGGTTTGCGTAGAATGATACGTACATATCACATACTTACATACTACATACGTGCATGCGTCTTGTTTTGTAACTAAGTAAAAACGTGCGTGTGAAATAGTCATTTCTGTTCGAGATTTTAATTTGCGCCGCGCCATTCCTTAATCTTTAGTTAACCGCGTTCCAGTCGCGTCGCGTAGCATTCGCCGCATCATTCGTACACCCGGTGTCCGGTTCGATCCCGTAATTATTGTCACCGTCGCCGTCACCGTCCGTCGCCGTTATTAGTGCAGTCGCGTATGTACAATTGTACAAATATACAAATAGGTACAATATACAATATATCTATCGCTCATCATAGTCATAGGTACCTCATATTCGGTAATTCGGTATCTCTATCTACCATCTAAGTAGATCTACTCTTACTTATTTGTAATTACTACCTACTGTATCCTGTATCAAAATCAAGTCAATATAAATTACGTATAGCTCTACCTTCTTAGGTGCTAGGTAGGTACTGTACTCTACACTGTACAGGGTTAAGCCTTAAGCGTACACCTGTTGAATCTAGCTACACACTAACCAGCCTATTTTGTCGCGTCTTTTTTTGTTCTGCCGGGTAAGTCAAATATGTAGTACGTTGTAAGTAAGTCTAAGTACCTAGGTAGGTCTTACTGTGTTACTTTACAGTTTACACGTATCGGTACTTACTTACTTACTTACTTACTTACTACTTACTTACTTACTTACTTATACTTACTTATGGTACTCACGTAATACAGACAGTATAATAAGATAAGTAGGTATACGTTGATTATGATTATACCATAACTATAGTGTAGCTAGTAGGTATGTTTGTACACATAATATACGTACTTACCGCGGACCTTGGACTTAGGGTACGCGTTGGTAAGGCGGCGACGCGCGACGTTATGGCCTAAAATTAACACCTACCTACTCCTATACATATTATGTACCTACTTACATACCTATTTGACTATTTTTTTTTACAGAAAATGACGTCTTTGAAAATTGTTAGTCCAAATGTGGAGTACACCGACGACTGCATTCTATCCAAATACAAGTATACTATGACGGATATAAGGAAAAAAGATGACCATTTACAAGTAAGCGACGCTATTTTTACCTATAGGTACGTATCAGAATTTTCCATCGAAAGACGAAAAGAGGCTTAGAAAAAAGAAAATCTTCGTCTGGTCTCGAGTCGAAAGTCGGTCTTGTACAATACAATGCACAATAAACAATATGTACGCACACCGGCACACCCTCACACACGTGCGCGTGTAGTAAAATTATTATGTAATATGTATACCCAACTAAATAGGTACTTAATTAGCCAGTGCTGTGCCTACAGCTATACATATCTATTATTTATTAATGAACAATTGAACATGTACTTACCGAGCCGGATTACCTTATAGACTAATTTATGTATGTACTCGTATGTGTATTTGTGTGTAATGCGTTTTAGGTAGTTCCAAGAGAAGTGGCTCTAACAATTAAGACACAACTCAAGGTACCAAAACTTGGTGTAATGATGGTCGGATGGGGTGGTAATAACGGCACTACCGTTACAGCTGCGCTTTTAGCCAACAAGTTCAACTTTACTTGGGCGACAAAAAATGGAATAAAAACCGCCAATTGGTGAGTAGGTATTGAGTGGGTACGGTACATACATCTACAGACCTAGACCCATGCGCGCACCTGGTGTCGCATTTTCATTTGTCCGTATCCGTAGCCCATCCTGCCCACCTACCTAACTACCACATCTGTGTGTATTGTATAGGTATGTCGATTACGTAGTTAGGTAGGTACTGTGCTGTGAGTAAAAAATTTCAAATAACCAGGTAATAGGTCTATGTACCTACATAAGTTTGCCTTTGTAACGTATTCAAAAATAAATAACTGCGTGCTCCGTTAAAAGTAGGCATGATGATAGTGAAGTGAAGTGAAATGGCTGTGCAAAGTGTACCTACCTTGTACCTACCTACCTACCTACCTACCTACCTACCTATCCACACACGTAATTTCATGTTGCTGTAGTAGGTAGCCATAGGTGGTACCCATACCCAGTTACCCACCCACCCAGCCAGCTTCTGTTAATAAGCGTAATAACCATTAGTATGTACAATAGGCTATAAATACATTGTCATTGTCTGATATTTTAGGTTCGGTTCTATCACACAGTGTTCGACCATAAAATTGGGTTTAGACGAGCAAGGTAAAGACTTCTACGCGCCCCTTTCATCGTTGCTGCCTATGGTGAATCCCAACGACATAGTCGTAGACGGATGGGATATATCCTCCGCTGATTTAGCCACTGCTATGCAACGCGCTAGAGTTTTGGATTATAATTTACAAGAGAAATTGATCCCGTTGATGAAAAATATGAAACCGAAACCTTCGATTTATTGGCCAGATTTTATCGCAGCGAATCAGGTACATACTTACCTTTGTAAGCATAACTTGAACTGGGTAGGTATTCGTAATGTCTACCCCAACGTATTGCATGCCTTATTGCTAGGTACCTGCTTGCGTTTATCGCTTGAATATATATAGCAGGGCTGACGTGCTACTTAGTTGACGCGGTTTAAACAGGTATCAGGTATTGTTTATTGGTATTGGTATCTCTATCTAGATCTATCTATCTAGATCTATCTATTTTTTTTCCATCTATTTACTTACTTACTTACTTACTTACTTACTTACTTACTTACTTACTTATTGTGCGGCTCTGTTGTACTTTAGGCCGAGAGAGCGGATAACGTAATCAAAGGCGCTAGCAAGAAAGAAGCGTTGGAAATATTGCGAAAAGATATACGCGATTTCAAAGCTAAACACACTGTAGACAAAGTGGTCGTCATGTGGACGGCGAATACCGAAAGATATAGCGAAATTTGTGCGGGTAAAAACGATACGGCTGATAATTTGTTGAAAGCCATCGAAGAAAATTATTCGGAAATATCTCCTTCGACTTTGTTCGCTGTCGCTTCGATTTTGGAAGACGTGAGTACGACCTATTAGCATACCTAGACCTACCCAAAATTGTCTCGTATTTCGATTAATTTTAGCGTGCATCGTATGTGTAGGTGTAGTTTGTAGGCATAAGTAGTTGGGTAGGTACAAAGTACATTGCAGATTACTTCGTTCGGTTGGTGATAGTGGTAGGTAGGCTGGACGCGACCGGTAGGACCGGTGTGCTGTTTCTTACTTATAAGTTATTAATCAAGAGTATTTACTCGAGTGCGAGTGGATACCTACTCCTATTTTTACCCACCCACCTATCTATTCATCTGCCAAGTACCTAGCTTACCTGTCCATATCTATTTTTTATAATTCGTACTTTCGGCATGCCCGTGTATCTAGTGTATTTACATCAATGGTTCTCCGCAAAATACGTTCGTGCCTGGATGTGTGCAACTCGCCGAAAAACATAATACCTTTATCGGTGGCGACGATTTCAAATCCGGACAAACGAAATTGAAATCAGTGTTGGTTGACTTTTTGGTATCGGCAGGAATTAAACCAGTTTCAATTGTGAGTTACAATCATTTAGGCAATAACGACGGTAGAAATTTGTCCGCTCCGCAACAATTCAAATCGAAAGAAGTAAGCACAGTACAATACTAGGTAAACTTTTACTCATTTACCTAGTCATCTAGATTAAGGCCTCGTAATAATACATACATATAAATACTCGTAGGTACCTAATGAGCGTAAGTTGTGTAACAAATAGACGCATGAAGGTTGAATGTATTAGCAGCTGGCTGCAGGCGCGGTCAGATGCCAAACTAGTTCGTATAGGCACTATACAGTACAGTAGAGATACTTTGATAGACACTTAGTACCAATTGGCTGTAGTGAGGTCTTAAGAAGACACGATACAGTGAGGTCCTGAGTGTATATTCATTTTCTTATTAATGCTGTATGTCCAAAACGGTTTTTGATAAAATGACGTCAACACTGTTGTCAAGTAGCTCTCTTCGAGCTCTTCATAGTGAATCCGGCGTGCAGAACTAAACTTGCGTCAGGACCTCATTAACGCTTCGCAAAAGTACATATTGTGTATTTCATAAAATGTGTGTGTAAAAAATTTAGTGAGGTCCGAGCTTGAAACCACGGCGAAGGTTATACCGTTTGGCTGACTTTTTTGTGAGAAACGATTTTAAGCTATAAAATTAAGTGAGGTCCTGAGCAAAGACCTCACAAAAAAAAGACCTCACTACCAACAAATGGTGTACAACTACACACCTTCACACAGTACCCGCGTAATTTTACTTGGTGCATACCATACACATAATTACATATAGGTACCTACCTACTTTCATTTCATACCTAACTATCTACAGGCAACAATGAATAATACTAACCTGCAAACTTATTCTACGTATTTGTGCCTACTTGTTCAGATTTCAAAAAGCAGCGTGGTTGACGACATGGTCGCATCGAATTCCATACTGTATCAGCCAAATGAGAAACCCGATCACTGCGTTGTCATCAAATATGTTCCGTACGTTGGTAAGTTGGTCGAGGTTTAAATTCATTTTTCGATTACCCTCCCCGTCGCGTCGCCTTTCATCAACTCCCAATACAGCGGGATAATCCTAAGCTAAAACGTTGCGTCGTTAACTAGGTAGGCAGTAGACCTACCTATCCACCTAGATATACAGATGCCATATCAAGCCACCCTTTACTGTAGGTACATGATTCCGAGGGGGAGGGTGGGAGATATTAC
This sequence comes from Paracoccus marginatus, assembly GCA_900065295.1. Taxonomy (NCBI): domain Eukaryota; kingdom Metazoa; phylum Arthropoda; class Insecta; order Hemiptera; family Pseudococcidae; genus Paracoccus; species Paracoccus marginatus. Next base: position 6,636 of record FIZT01045652.1, read on the forward strand.
ATTCCCATGACCATTATATGTAGAAAAATATATAGGTACCTAATACCTACGGTAGGTAGTTGGTCATGTGTCATGTCAGTTGATGCGTGCGCGTACTCTCATTTCCTATCTTTTGTTTTGGCGTTTTTCAGGCGATTCGAAAAGAGCTTTGGACGAGTACATATCAGAAATCTGCCTAGGAGGAAACAACACCATCTGTATTCACAACACTTGCGAGGACTCGTTGTTAGCTTCGCCGATCATTCTAGACCTAGTCATTCTAGCCGAAATTTGCACTAGAATTCAATTTTTCACCGCTGATCATGAAAATGCGGTCAATTTCAACGTTGCGCTCTCCTTTTTGTCTTACTTGCTAAAATCTCCGTTAGTGCCCAAAGGTAAGTTGATGGTGGCAGTGCAGTGGTAGTGTTAGTGGCGCGGTGCGACTCGGTACGATGTACTACCTACACTATTTGCACCTATTTCGGTCTGTATACGTACACGTACAGTATCTATTGTGTAATATGTACCTACTCGTATTAGTTATTATCTAGATGTAAATATACGACTACGTACTTTCGAGCGTTTTAGCCAAATGTGTGGCAGATGCTTGCGACTACGAGTATATTTTGTGCAGATGCGTCGTAGGACGCGGACGTAAGAAGTGGTATGTAAGTAGTATAGTAGTAGATCACGGAGAAAGCAAACAGTTATCAACTAACTATCATACAGGAGTGCACTAACTTACCTACTTACGGTACTTAGGTACTTGACTACTTGGGTACGTCTATACGTTAGCCAGTAGCTAGTAGCTACTAGCTGACGTATTGAATACCTATCAGGTACTGGACGTTTTTCGTTTCATTCGCAGGCTCTCCAGTGGTGAATTCGCTTTTCAAACAACGAGCCTGTATCGAAAACGTTTTAAAAGCTTGTTTAGGGCTGCCGCCAGATAATAACATGACGTTAGAACATAAATTACCGAAAGAATTGTTCCAAGCCAAATGCGAATAAAATACCCTTTCATAGCACCAAAATTCAGAAATAACGTGATATCGGTCCAGCGTCGCTGAATTAAGTACCTACTCATCAAACACTATAACAACCAACACCAATTGCCAATATACTTTCTATGGTAGGTAGATCGTACGCCTTGCCTACCAAGTACCTCTACCTACCCACCTACCTACTCACCTACCAACGCTACGTATTGTTGTAGACGTATGCATTCGCATAATGATTAAGTATAACGATTTTCTTGTCTTTGTATACGCCAATTTCATGTAGATATTGATGTAGGTATTTCAATTTTGTTTTTTTTTTTTTGTAAAATTTTGTACGTATTTCACGTACCTTACTTAGGGCTAGATATGTATTTTTTCGTACTTGTATACATAATAAAAACTTGACACGACAAGGTGTATTCGTAATTTTTACTCGACATGTATTCGTAAGTCGTACCTAACTTGGGTACTACCTACCAACAATCACAACGCATTGCCATAAATTAAATATTATTACATTTATATGTACATTACAAGTACTTACTATCATATCATGTATCTAATATTAACCTACACTTGGACGATGAAACTGGTTTGGTAACTACGTCGACTTGTATGTATGCAGTAAGGTACCTTACGGTTCGCAACTACTACGGCACCACAGTGCCGCGGTCAACTTGCGAATTTGCTCTTCGATTCGAATACAAAAACGGCAACAACAGAACTAACAGCAAAGAGTATTAAAAATTATTATATTTTGACAATCACAATCAGTCCGTAATCAACTCGTACTCACTTACGAGGAAATGTCTACGCACACTTACAGTTACAGATACAACAAATTGTAAGCACTTATCTACTTACTCATCAATCGTTTGCGAGATTTGTGAAGATGCCATTAACTTCGGGAATTTCATCAATTTTCTGAAAAGCTTCGTAGTATATCTTGCATTCTTCTTCGTCCAACTCGACGAAGGTTCGAGGTACGTATTGTTCTTCGGAATCTTCTATTTGATATTTTCTACTCTCTAATTTAGAACGGATAGCGTTGCAGTTGGTAGCGTCGCAGTGAAACTACGAAAAAAAAAATACATACGTGTAGCGTGTAATCATTTTAATTTCGCGCCAAACGATAATACCAATGTCAATACATAATATAATGAATATCTAATGATGTTTATAAGCGACGCTTAAGCGCGTGAAAATTGCTAATGAACGTAATAGAATCGTTCATACTAACCACCAATATGTCTGGATTCTCGTCTTGACGTTGAACGTCTTCAGCTCCAACTTCGATGGCGTCATCGAGAGCTTTTTCATCCACATTCGGCGTATCTGGTGGAGGTCGCGCGTAAACGAATCCTTTATGATCGAAAGCGCTCTGAATGTTCTCGGCTTTTACCAACCTACGATCGAGATAGATAGACGTGCATGAGTTACCCATACTAACTATCGCGTACTAAGTACAGCGGCACGGTGTAGCGCGCATTTTTTTGTTTTTTCTTGTTTTAGAGAGAGAATCCCACGACGCACAATGCAACATTGCCGAAACTAGTGAATCAGCTAACAAGAAGAAACGCTACAACGCTAGATGTTCGTTACCACGTATAGGTGTTAAGTGGATACTACAATATAATACAAAATATACAAATACGTACGAATAGTTGGTATAACTAATTACTTACACAACCAGACGGTGGCGTAAGCTAACTAACTAAGCATAGATATAAATTAGGTACATCTCCGGTACGATACCCGTGTCTTTTTGTGAAATAATTTATTTCCGATCTCGTTCGGTTCCTGTTATCGGTGTTGGCGCTGATTATCACTAAGACACCGTTCGAACCTCTATACTCGAACACTATCGGCTTCGGATTTAATAGAGCTTTCTGCGACGCAGCGTGATGAGCGAAATCACAATATCGAATTAGCATTGATGGAACAAACGGGGAGAGAGAGAATAGTTCATACGATTACCTCTAATTTTTGTAAAACTCCCATAACGGTTGCGGACGCTACGCCTTCCTTTTTGGCTGATTCTAAACATTTTGCCAAATGTACGTTGTTTTTAGGATTCGTACTTTTGCCATCTACAGACAAACGCGTAATATTATTCTCGTAGCCAAAAAAAAACCGCGAGTCCAGCGAAGTATAGTACAGAGTACTACGAACCGAAGTTGTCGCTTACTTCTAACAGCAAGTTTAATCTCGTCGATATGCCGATTGTAAAGTTGATTTTTTTGAAGATCTTTCGCAGCTTTTGTGTGCTTTATATTCTGCCATTTACTGTGACCCGCGTATCTCACTCCGACTTTGGCGGTGTCAAAGATCAGCAGAGGTTTAACTACGAGACCGGTCCACGAACCACCAGCTATACGACATGACTTGGGGCGAAGTGCAGAAAACGCGCTGATTGCGTATTTCACCAACATTATCGGAAGATACAATGCTTGTCGTGTGCATGAGCTGACAAAAAAGTTTTATGTACACATAATCAGAAGAAAGATGAGCAAGAAAAAGGCCTTACGCCAAAATAAAAATTCAACCACTCGCGAGTCGCGAATCGCTCGATCATTTCTTTACGTGTGCATAATACTTACTACTGTGTGGAATATTAATGTCCTCCCCCGATGCTTTTTCTCTGATAAATTAATCACAATACCACATTCAAAAAATGAATTTTATAATTTCATCATGAAATCAAACGCCGAATCTGATCTGCTCCAGTCATAAATCGTTATCAATTAGGTACCACTACGGTAGGTAACGAGCCACTACTTTTCAACCAAATGAGCCCTTTTTTTTCGGAACGTCTCGGACGTATTCGGGTACTCTGTTCGTTTGACTTGTATTTTTTTCCATTTATTTCGGGTGTATTTTGCATTCAACTATTATTTATGGTAAGGCTACTATACAATATAGGTGGAACTGGCCGCCATTTTGGGTGCAAGAAGCAGCAGTTCACTACAGAATCAAATGGGGAATAAGGCTAGTTTTCTCTGTACATAACTCGAAAAGTAATCATTTTTTGAAATTTTTTGTAATGACATTTTCGAAAGAGAATTAAAAGACCTTTCGATTGGTATATCTACTTTTTTCAGTTTCACTAGAAAAAAATCTCGCTGATTTTGGTATTTTTTGTTTTTTTATAAAGATGTCAAAACCGCACAAAATTGAGTGAAATTTGAAAATGAGTCTATTATTGAACTACTCTTTCTATTTCTGTTCAAAAATTTCACCTTACTAATTATTTTTTTCAATTTTCTTTTTGCACCCAAAATGGCGGCCAGTTCCACCTATATTGTATAGTAGCCTTA
>FIZT01045668.1:0-27612 GCA_900065295.1 Paracoccus marginatus
AATTTCGAAAAATGTATGACTTTTGAGGGAATCTTAGTCCAAATGTATATGACTTTGCATGACATGTATGACAATTTTGGCAAATGTATGACCTTGTATGACATGTATGACTGTTAGACACCCTGTGACTCCCACAACCAATTAAATCCAGTTTTTTGAAAATCTGGGATTGCCAATTTGAGACCAAAATTTCATCCAGTCTTTTAATTTTGAAATAGATGAAAAATTCTCGAAATGGGAGGGCGTTGACAGAAAAAATTGAAATTTGATATGTTAGCCTTTATACAACCCACTAAATCTATTGGAGGTGATTTCGAGTCGTTCTGGAGCCTCCAGCGAATTTTGGAAATTTCCAGCAAATGAAAAACGCTCTAAAATCTTCAGAAGTGCGGCTTAGTACGAATAAATGCAATGAAAGCATGTTGATGACCCCCCCCCCCTGACCAATTGAAGCCGAATTTTCAAAAATCTGAAATTTCCAGTTTGGGATCTTTAATTTTGGAAGAAATGAATAATTCTCATAATGAGAAACCGTCGGGAAAAAATTTGAGATTTGGTTTATATATTTACTCTTTTATAGCCATCTGCCAAATCGAATGAGAGCAGTTTCAAGCTCATCTGAAGCTTCTAGTCAATTTTCAAAATTTCTAGTGCATGGTCAATTCCAAAATTTTCTGGAAGCTTCAGAACGGCTCGAAAATGAATCTTTTGTCTAGAACAAATTACATGATACGTATCAAGTAGACATTGAAAAATGGTGCATATAATGTCCTTGCAAATGAAGTCGGTAGGAATAACCGAACGATGAACGATACTTTTTGCTTGACAAAATTTGTTGGGCAGGGCAACTGAATGATGAATACTTTGCCATGACTGGTGCTTCGTTATTTTATGGTTACCCACGACTTATCAAATAAAAAAATAAAAATTTCAACGCGCCGTTCATAAAAAAATTACAATTTTATGTACATTGAACCAGTGCAAAATGCAAACATTTCAGACTGCTGAAAATCCAACTAAATATACGAGTACGTAGGTACCTATACATAAGTACTTGACCGAATAAAGATTTTTGTAAAAAATTGAACCGTTTCCAGAATCAAGATTTGCTCCTATGTAAAGTCTCGTCCTGTCGCACGACGAATGAGCGATTTTTTAATCAAACCTTTTTTTTCCGATATTATTATATTAAAGTATACTCGAGTTTAAATGAAGAGATTGCGTGTATCTACAGTCGGGGCTAATTTAATTACAACGGTATATGGGTTCGGTTTAAAGTACGCCTAGTGCGGAAATACTCAATAGACGTGAAATTAATTTCATACCATCTTTACGGCTGGAGATGAAATAAAACAGTAAAATTAAATTTTTTCTTTTAACCCTGTTTCAGTTTCGAGGCTAATGAGCGGATCGCCAGCGTCGACTGGTATGAATATGAGCAACATGACAATGTCAGCCGCTTTGACGTCTTGCGGCGCTGACACCAAACCTATGCAATTTCCTTTAGCGCAAAGGCGAAAACGAAGAGTGCTGTTTACCCAAGCTCAGGTAAGAGTGCGTCGTCGCGTCGTCACCCCTATACATAAATAAATAAATTCGTCACACAATTTCGTTATAATACCATTGGCTTTTTCTCTTTTGCGCGCAGGTGTATGAATTAGAGAGGAGATTTAAACAGCAAAAATACCTGTCAGCACCGGAACGAGAACATCTCGCTAGTTTAATCCACCTGACACCCACACAGGTCAGTATCCTCACTTTTATGCTTATCTGCCCCACGTCTGCAGCGGGTTTGTTTTTCTATCGTTTACCGCGCTCGGTCTACCAAATGAGCTACCATTTTTTGTCTTCGTCTCTGAATGTTTAGGCCTTTGGTAGACGCACTGGTATGGTATGGTATGGTGCGGTGTGTGGTTTGCACCGCAGCTGTCACAACATACCGAGTGTTGAAAAGAATTACTTACTGGACAATGCGCCATTAAATCCGGAGTTATTTCTTTTTCGTTGACAAACGTTGCCTTGCCTTGGTTTACCTTGCCTTGCTCGATGTCGATGTCTTCTTTTCCATCGTATACGCGCACACACGTATCTACACGTTCCTATAGCTAGGTACAAATCGCTACATGCACCGAAGTGGTTATATGATTAACCTTTTACAATGGCATCTGTGGACTAACAATTATTTTTTCTCTTTATGAATTGATAAGTAACTCTTTTTCACATTTTGTTTGCACTTGACCCGAGCTTAAATGGTTTGTAGCCTTTTGAAAAATGGGTCTCCCGCGTGAGTAGATCCAAAATGTTTCGCAAAGCTGCAATTTTTTCAGAATTTTGGCTTTAAAACTAAAACCAAAACCACCACAAGGGCAAACATAATTTTAATTTCTTCAGATGGTGTCAAGTTACCATATCCACAATAGAATACAGCTAGCTCGTAATCTCAACTAATTTGGTCGTAGTATCTGACTAACTCGTTCGTACAATTCTTCAAGAGGTTCACATTGTTGGGCGCAAATTTTTACGACAATTTTTGCAATAATTCTTCATTCATCTCCGCACAGCCAATTTATTCGCTAGATAAATATGCAAATTGGACGCTTCGTCGCGCCTAAGACATTAATTGACAGCGAGGAAAAAATGCGGGTTCGCGAAGCAGGCCTCCATAAAATGAACATTTTCCGCCGTCATTACGCGAGTTGGTAGATATAAGTTCCCCATATGCGATGCGAGACGAGCTCCATCGCGAAACCCAACTAGGCGACGTGACGCGAGCCAGCTCAAGAGAGGAGGAAAAAACCGCGACAACGCTCGGTTGATTTTATCGGCTCCATACACTAGCAGGGTTTACGTATACTCGGATACACGGTGTCTTTTATATCTTTAAGCGATCGTCGAACAACACCAGCACGCCATCCAATCACCTCATTAAATCCGTATCCTATTCAGCTTATCCCCATATAGTTACGTACGTGAAGGCTATACGCGAGGCCTCGGCCGGTGTTTTCTTTCGACTGTAGGCGAATTATTACGCTCGACAATTTGGGGGTGTTATCAAAACATGGAAAATTTACAAACCCCAGCGGCCTGCGGAAATCGCGCCAGAAGGAAGGAAAAAAAAAAAGCGAACTTAACATCTGCCACCATTGCTAGTTTTTCGAAGGGGGGCAGTAACAATTTACAATTCTGTGCAAAGGCCATTGGGTAATTCATTGTGTTTGTTACATTGTTCGAACGCTGCTAGCATCGGAGTCGCCGGGTACTTGAAAAAATCTCTTACCACTTGAAATCAAACGTTCCTTTTGTCGTGTTCCTCGGCTACACAACCCGTCCGACCTTTAATTCTGCGCCTCTCTTCGTCCGCCCAAGCACCGATCTTTCGTTTCTTTTCTCGTCGAGCCTCTTTCACCTATTCCTCGTTCCACTGCCACTGTATACTTAGTATATACGCGCGCAGTTTCCACGTTGTATACCCCTTTTTCACCGCCCCGTCTCGTCTCGACTCCCTTCTACCGTACTGTGCGCTATAACCGCGTGTATTATGGTTCGACTTGGCTGCCATTCTCTCCGCACTCGGTACAATATTTTCATCATCGCGCCAGATTGCCTGCCTTCGATACCGATATTGCTCAAAGGCCTCCATTGAACTGATTTCGGTTTAGTTATTCATTTTTTTCCTTTCTTTTCAAACGGTTTTTTAAATATCGCGTACATAGATTAAAATATCCAGATAGGGGTGCCCATGCCCCCTCGACCTAATAGCTACCCGCGTGTGTCTGCGCCATTTTACCAAGTCGTTCACGTCGACACGACACGACACGTCACGTCATGTCACCTTTCATAGCCCGAGACTCGATTACCCATTAAGTATCAACATATGAGTAAGCCGGGGCAAGACGCCGGATTTCAACTTTCGAGCGGCGTGGAGGGGAGCCTAATTTTTTTTTCAAATTTGAAAACATGAGGTGATACCTCCATCTTTTGGCTACATATTGAGCGATAGAGAGCTTCTCTAAGACTTTTTGAGTAGCCGCTGTGAATGATCTGCCAGGCATGAAGTGGATTTTTGACCCAGTCATAATGATTCACTTTGGAGGCCCATAAAAATTGTGATAATGAAAAAATTTTGAATTTGATAATTGGAAGTAGTACTTCCCTCATGATGCTTCAAAATTATTCATTCGAAAAAAATCTAAACGAAACCACAATTTTTTTAGAGCTTATTTACCGAGCGCAAGATCTTACCATTTTGGTGCTGATAAACAACGAAATGCATGTAACTTTTTTTTGGTTTTCAACAAAATGCTAGTCATCAGTTCTATAGGTGCGTCATGTAGCCAGGCTTCTTCACATCAGAAAAAAATTCAAAAAAATGAATACAGAGCGAGCTAGGTCAAAAAAGGACTTTTGCCCAGGGATGGAAAAACTGAAATAATTTAGTTCCAGTTCCAGTTTCAGTTTCAGTTCTCAAAAATTTTTAGTTCCAGTTCCAGTTTTCAGTTTCTTCATCATTTTTTTTATTTTGAATTTTGAAGCCTAAAAAGTTGTGATTTTGATAGAAGAGTGAATTGTACTACATTTTATAGTAAATATTACCTGGGGTAACTTAACTAAATTTTTAGTATTATATTTACTCAAGAAATTTCTCTGTGCACGAGAAAACCCCACAGCCAGAATTTGAGCTCCTAAAATGAACTTAGGGGGAGGGGGGAGCTGCGGGGGGTTAAATTTCAAAAAATCGACCAATACACCTAACATTTATGCAGAAAAAAAAAACTTGAAATAAAAATCTAAAAAACTGAATAGATAATTGAAAAAAATTTTAAAAATTTCAAATTGAAAAACTCGACAAAAAAAATACCATACGTTCCTATTTTGATGAAAAAAATTGTACCACGCAAAAAATCACTCATCTGCTTCTGCCTTTGCTTCCTTCAAACCACAAACATGAACAAAAAAACATTTTTGTTCTTTAAATCACGAATAACCACAACTAGGTTCACTACATCGAACATTTTTCTCAACCCTCTGAGCGAAAAAACTGACAACGTAGCGTAAAGATGGCCGTGTTATTGAAACAATGGCGCGTTTCAAGAGGGTAATTACATCGCATCGAGTCGAGTTTTTCAACGTACTCGCTGGTATAATAAATGAAACTCTAAAAACGCAACGTACTCGCTTAGGCGAAAAATCGTCAAGCAACGATTTCCTTTCTTTTTTGTATTTTCTTAAATTTTAATTAGGTTGCTTTGTGCGATGAAATTTCTTGGCGACGAAACTCTTTCAACTTGCCAGAGATAGGCGTTACGAGAATGTACAGGTACACGGTGCAGAATATAGCACGACGACGCGCGACATGCTACGTATATATGTAGATGCTGTAGACGGAATGAAAAAATGAAATGGAAATTTTTTTTTTTCAATACATTTTCGACACACAAGAGCCGGTTGGTACATGGAACGCGGCGGTGCGGCGTTATATATTCATTCTGTTGCCCTTATTTTTAAATACTCGACGAAAAGAAGCGAAAACTGCCAGCGTTGCTGCAATGAAAAGCTGTATGACGTACGCGGCAGCATGGACGCATTGGGGGGTAAAAAATTCGAGAACGGAACAAAAAAAAAGTATAAGCGAAAGAGGGTAAAGAAGAAAAAAAATTAATGAAATTCAAAACATTGAATAGAAAGCGTCGTTGCGTAGTTCATAAAAATGATAAAAGAAGCGTTTCGGCATTAAAGGTGAAAGTCGTTAAACGGGGGAAAAAGCGGAGGAAAAACTCGCTAAAATTGATATGCGGCGTAGTAAGCTCGAACGTCGTCGCGAGAAAAAGGAATCGGAAAAGTGGTTTACAAAGTGGTATTCGACGCAGCAGCGAAAAAGAGAAGGAAAAAAAGCAGTTCGAGAGTTAAAAAGTAAGACTGCTATGGATTATTGTTAAATGTTCTCAAACGCTCTCCAACTTGTAGTGTTCCTCTCTTCGCCTTTGGAAATTGCACTTTTAGAAGGTTAACAATGGCTCAATAGTTGAAGGAAGCTTATCTTCTAAATTACAAGCGGTTTTTTTTTTCATCGCTTATAGGTATTAACAACAGTCATCCGTTAATTGCTTACTAGTCAATTGTATTGTACTGTTTGGCCATTCTTTTTCGCTTCTTCTTCTTCTTTTTCCTTCGTTTTGCGTTTTTTGAGCGAAATGCCAAAATCGAGGAATTTTTTCAACGAGTCGAATCCGCGCGTATAAGATGGAGTTGTTTTTTTCGCTAGCTCGCGCCATAGCCAGTCGACTGCGATTGTTCTTCCATCTGTCAGCTCGCGATAAATCCTCTATTCTTTTCGGGCAAAATGAGAATTCTGAAGAAAAATTGGCGCATTTCTTCGTCTTTTGAAAACTTGCGTCGATTGAGGAAAGATAAATACCTATATAGGTGTGGGTGTATGCATTCTCATTGTTACAATAGAGTTTCAAATTTCATTTTTTCATTTTTTTTTCTCAATCCCAATAAGTAAGACTAAGATGCTCATAGTTGTATGTAAACTACTTCTGAGGTGGTCAACAAAAAAGATTTCGAGGAATTAGAATTCAATTCATCTTTTCAACTTTTCAACTTCTATTCCACAATCAATGATACGAATAAGTAAAGATTTCCAAGCAAAATCTGCTTACATGGAAATATTTCAAAAAAAAGAAAAAAAAGAAAGGTCATCAAAATTTGAAATGTAATTTTTTTTTAAAATACCAATGAAAACAGAATTTGAAAAATAGGATTGAAAAAAAAAATTGAAAATTACAAAAACTTGGATTCTAATTTAAAAACAAAAAAATAAAAATGAGAAGACGCTCCAGCTGTTATGTTCGCTTTTTTCATGTGAAAAACAAAAAGTCTATGAAAACAAAAAGTTTAAGGTAGATGATAATCGGTGTAATAATCATACATATTCAACAAAAGTTCGTTCTCCACTTTTACATCATCCATCGCCAAACCATAACTTACTTTAATCCCGAAAATTTAGACAGGACCAAAATCAAAAAATAAACAACCAAAACGTAGCCGAGAATAAGTGAAAATTTAACAAATTTAGCAACCGAACGCTTATAATTTACACCCGAATATTGTGAAATTTGGACCGTTACACAGCTCGAAAATTTGGAAGGCAAAAGCTTGCAACATCTCAAAAAATCAGGGTTGGGCAAAACCTGAAAAAAGGATTTCAACTCAGAAATCTTCTGCTATATAGATTTTAAATCCAAAATCCTTGCAAAAGCCATAGGATGACACCGAGTTGCGTCCCATCCACAGGGGTCCCCCATCAAAGATGCACGAATTGCGTCCTATTGTGGGTTGAATAAATACCCGACTGCTCAAAAATACTTTACTGGTAAGACTTTTGATTTGGGCCAGCAGTACATTTTCTTGTTCGTACAGCACCTCCTCTGAACATCTTCACTTAGCACCTTATAGAATCGAAATTATAACCCATCGACGATAAGTAAATTTTTGCCTTTTTCATTGTACGTACATTGTTATTCGTTTGAAGAGATATAAAGTACACGCAGCGCAATCAGATTTATACTATCGGTCCATTCTATAATTGCAATATTTCGAAGTGAACGATAAAGATAAGACATTTATATGCAAATGCCATTCACTAAATATGTAATAAGAAATGAATGAAATTGATAATTATGAATGCATCGATGTAAGTACATCAGTAGAAGTACCTAGGTACCTCTATACCCATCTACCAACCAGCGCTGCCAACCAAAATTTTAAAAAAATCCGCAAAACAACTAAAATCAGCTTGTCTAAAAATCCTTAATTTTTTTTGCAAATTACGTCATTTAGAACGTTGCCCACCACCTAATTTTATATAAAATGGGATTGGGATAAAATCGTAAAAAAAAGTCGAATTATTGAACTTTTTGTACGAAATTTACTCAATTTTGGAGTACAATTTTGGAGTGGGAGGGGGTATTTTTTTATTCGTTTGGTTTTTTGGACCAAAAAAATCAGATAAGATTCCAATAACATAAAAAAAGTAGATTAAGTAATAGCCCGAGCGAAGCGAGGGCAAATTTTTGGAAAAATTGCAATTTAGGCTTGAAAAATAAGACAAAAATGGTGTTTTATGGTTGAAATTTTGACCAAAAACATGGAAAATTCATGAAAATTCTTAAAAAATCCTCAAAATGAGGAAATCCTTAAAAAAACCCTCAAAGTTTTTCAAAAATTTTGAAAATCCTCAAGTTTAAGGATAAATTCTCAAAGATGGCAGCACTGCTACCAACTACTCTTAAACGTTTATAAATCGTTCTAGTCTCATCGTGAGCTGTTCAATTTCGACCTGGACGCAATTCGTGTAACTTTCTTCAAGATATCACGGGACGCAATTCGGGCATCGTTTATTATTCAATGGGACGCGATTCATACATTTTTAATGGGGACTCCTGGGGATGGGACACAACTCGGAAACTCCCAAACCATATTTCAAATCCAAAAGTCAAAACTTGAAATCCAAAATTGTAACAAAAGGAAGATATCAAAAAAAAAAAGACAAAAAATGATTCCAAACTTTGAAAAGATTTTAATTTTATTAAATCATTGAAGTGATCAGCAAATTGTGTTTTGTTTTGCGCAACATTTTTGCATTTTAAAATAAAGGATTTTGAAAAATAAGGATTTCAAATCCAAAATCTGCTGTAAAAATCAATTTCAAATCCAAAATCCAGATTTTGAGGATTTTTGGATTTCTAATCCGAAAATTATTAAAATTCTTCTCAACTTAGCACGAAATAACAATGAATATTGAAAATTCGAAATGACAAAAAAAAAATCAGTAAGTAGGTATATGTTGAAAATGTTGAAAAATTCAAGAATTATGTTTGCTTATAAAAAGTTTGAATTAGAAATAAGTGAAAAGTAAGGCCCGTTTTACGTCTTTGATTTTGAAAATTTTACAAATTACTAGTTCGAATCATCCTTCTTCACCCTCATCGATCCACCTTTAGTTTCAACAAATTGCACGAGAATTAAGTTTTTGTAATTTGTTGATTATTTGTCTATTTCAGGTAAAAATATGGTTTCAAAATCATCGATACAAGTGCAAAAGACAAGCAAAAGAAAAAGCAATGGCAGAACAAAACGCTCAAAATCAGGTAAATAAAAATTATCAATACGAAAGATGTAGGCCAGTGTTGTAATACCTATTGATGTTCATCAAAATGAGAAGGATGTTGATGATGAACTAGGTATCTCCTTCACTTCTTTCATTAGCGAAACTTATACATATATGTACCTAGTACAAAATCAGAGAATGGTCCATATCAAATTCTTTCTTTACTCAGAAAAGCACTTTTGTAACTAAGGTGTTTTCTGTAAGACGGATTTTCAGTTTTCGAAAACTTTCTCTCATGGACTTTGGATTTGAAAACTGTTTGTTTCAGATGCCCAGGTGTAGATCATTTTGCAGGCCCTTCAAATGCTTTTCAGTGCCCCATTTCCCTGTATTTTTCAAACGGTTCCACTTGAAAAATTTTTACAAGTGCCTTCTTTTTTAGAAAAACTCTGGATGACATCCATTTTTGCTGGGCTGATCAAAAAATAGATTTTAGTCCCCCCGAGCATTTGTAAACAGTACTTGTAAACCAAAAAGGAAATCAATCAAGTCGGAGCTTTTCTCGCTCATCTATCTGCAAAATTCTTAATCAACTTATTACGCCCTTCTGCGAAAGTGTTTGTGGCCCTTTGAACCTTTCAGTCAGCCTGACCATTTTTTGTAAAAAAAAAAAAAAGGAGCAGGCTGGGCACGAATGCTTTTTTTACACTGTTTCCTTCATCTCACCGAACCTGATGGACAATAATACACGGGGATTTCATTCCCAACCACCAGGGCCATGCAGAGAAAATTGGGGCCCGGAGGGGGAAAACGTGCCATCAAAAAAAAACTGTATCAATTTATCACGTTATAATGCCTACTTAATGTATGCAGAATTTTTCAACATTTTTAAGTTTTTAGAGCATTTTTTTCAAAAATTCTCAAAATGTTGTCTCTTGAGCCCTTACGGACCCTCAAAAAAATCACGGGCCTGGGGGAAACCCCCTTTCCCCCCTCTGCACAGGCCTGCCAACCACAACCCCGACGGATTACTAACGCCAGCACCTATGGCCTGTTCACAGTCACAAAGTTCACCACGTCGGGTAGCGGTACCAGTGCTGGTCAAAGACGGCAAACCATGCTCGAACTCGTCCGATTCGCAAAACCGAAGTCAAAGCCAGCAATCCATATCGAACCACTGTAACGCGCACAGTCCAAATTTAAACCAAATAAACGTCGCGCACCAGCAGCAAAGTCAACACCAACAATTACAACAACACCAACAGCAACCCACGTGCAATAGTACCAGCGCCTTGTTATCGAATATGTCCGCTTATCAGAGACCTAATCTACAGCATCATCACCACCATCAACAACAATCTACCAATATGTGTTCCTCTTATTTACCTCTGCAAGGCAGAGCCTGGTAGTGAATACTTCATAATCCTCTATCTCTATTAAATAAGTAGGTACGTTACGTACCTATCGTAATACCTAGATATGTACTTTTTCTCTTTTTCCTCTCTATATCTCTCCCTCTCTTTTTTTTGGTTGGAAAATTTACACGGGGTGCCCGCGTTGAAGTCCTTTTATAAAAACCTTTTTTTTTCTTTTTTTTTTTTTGCGGCGACTCTATTACCCTGTGCGACGAATTTTAGCAATAATTGTGCTCGATATACCATCGTTGTTTATTATACTTGTTTTATCTTGTGATTATAAAATTATTTCTGTATACTATCGATAGTTTAGGCTGTTTTATTAGGAATGTTTCATTTTCTTTTTCCCTATCATGATTTTTTTAAAAGACATTTCTTTCCCCTATCATTTTCTATAAAAATTTAGGTGGTTGGTACGTACTTATTTGCCATTTTCAATTTTTCATGTCAACTTCGTCACGTGAAAATCGATCGTCTAATTAAAATAATGAAACTAAAAATATCTTCACTCCGAAGAAGACGACAAAAGCAACAAAATTAATAATCGATTAGCCTTCATTAATTTCATATCCCTTTTCTTCACAAAATTAATTTATTTCCACATCTTCCACTTGAGAAATAAATTTTTGTAGGTCATTTCATAAATTTCTCTCCTTTGTTTTTAACAGGGTGTGCTCGTTGAAGTACCAATTTTTTATTCCTTTTTCATTTTATAAATTATCTATTCTGATACCCAAAATCAAGACCTATTTGTTTGTGAGAATTTCTACCTACACATAATAGGTAAATAGGCAAATGAGCTGAATGATCCTTATTACTTCTATTTTTCAAATTCAACACAGTTTTTGAATTCCTACATAAAATTAAATTCAACGCTTTACAAAAAAGAAGTTCAAGATGAAAAATGTAAATTTCAGTAATGTATTCGTGAAATTTTTTATTTTGACGAAAATATGTATTATACTCAGTAAGGTGTAAATTTTGAGCGCATAATAGTATAGGTAACTATATACTTGGGAAAAGTTTGAAGGCTTGTTGTATTGATCACTCAGTAATTTGAACAAGAAGTATTTAAAAATACTTGAATATACTAAATCAAAGAACATCATATAAGGGTAATCATCTGTGATATTTTGTATTACCCAACTTGTCCACAAAAAAACAACTATGTCAAAAAAATTCTTTTCCCTCATTTTTGTTGTGTTTTCTCATGAACAATTACTCAAAACATGAGCCAATCTTTTTATGAAAAAATTATCTCAACAGTCGGAAAATCATGAGGCTGAAAGAGGAAGAGGGGTAATACCTGAAGCAAAAAATCGATCAAAATACTGAGTACAATACTAATAAGCCAAAAACTTGACCATTGATAAACTAGTCATATAAATACGTTAAATACTCAATTTTCGATTAATCTGACGAAAGTGATTAATGAATATTTAACGCATTACGAGAGACAATCGTTTAATACATAAGCAGTTTTTCGGATATCAAATTGAGAAAAATAATTACAAAGAAACCGCGTCAAAAAAATTAACTATACGTATAAAAGGACCGATCCTTTGATATTAATTTTTTTTTTCGTCCAAATTCACATTCATGTCTATATCCATACCTATAGGCACCCATGGTTATCACTCTAGTCACCCTAGGCCGAATTTCATAAGCAGGTTGACTGGTTGAGTTACCTATGCTTCAAAATCAGTCATTTCAACAGTTATACCTACGCAAATAAGTATATAAAAGAAAAAGTATAGGCATCTACTTGGGGGAAAAAAAATACCTAATCGTTGCTCGTATAGGTATAAGACGCAAATGCGATCAACTTAAAGTACATTGGAGACAGCTCGAGACCAGAATTGTTTCGATTTTGTTACGTTTATAAGTGTAAGTTATTTAATATGAAATTTATCATTCCCCATTGTCTCCCTTCTGTCTCACCCCTTTATATTTTTCTCTCCCAACATAGTGTTAGAGCGTTTGTTAATGTACATAAATTTGTAGATAGTTTTGTGTTATCGTGTATAAGTAGTATATTTTGTAAATAATTTTCTTGTTTTAAATATTCTTATAAAGTCAAACGAAACGTCGATTCGAAAGAAAAAAAAAAGAAAGAAAAAAGAAATCGAAGCAAAAATAAAACATCTTTGAATTTCCATGTAACGTTTTCTATGTATTTCTATTAGCGTCGCTCGACGACTGACGACGCGACCAGCAGTGAGGCAGTTTCTGAACAAGTTTTGCCGCATCAATTTTCAAAATTTTTCATCCCATAATCGATAAAATTTGAAAAAGGATTTTCTAACTGGCTTTTCTTAGCATCATGGGGTGAAAAAAGATTACACACCTCTGCAATAAGGTTACACAGCATGCAAATAAGCCTTTTTTTTCTCGACATATTCGACCAGCGTAGTAATCCATAAAACCGCGCCACCGACCCGAGGGAGGCGAATTCGTGGGTTGATGTTTCAACAAATCTGAACGAGAGCCGCCTACAAAATTAGTTCATTTGTAAGGCAAACTCGGGCGATGAGAGACGAGAAGCGAGCAAAACGCTCGCGTACCTTCGACGACCAGATAAGAAAATTTACAGAATAAAAGCATTGTTACAAAAACGGCAATATTAAAGACCTGCGCGCAGCTCCATTGTATATAAATACAATGGCGGCGACTGCTTAAAAGGCGGAGCTTGTTATTGATAAACCATACACACGCTACACAGTTGTTTTGTTACATCTAGTGAAACATCAAGGTGTTGGAATCATTAGGCGAACTTTAGTCTGCCTAAGCCTTGTGCAGATATAATGTACCTACCTATCTACCTACCTACCTACCAAACAACCTATGTGGATCAGGAAACGATAGTAAAGATAATGACAATTATCAAATCAAATTCCCATGAAATTTGAACTTCATAAAAATGAAATCATTTCACTCGAAATGAGTGAAAAATTGGAATCTTGAATATAAAAATAAAGAAAATTTGAAAAAAAAATTTCTAAAAACCATTGGCTTTAAAAAATTCAATCTCTCTGAAAAAATTCCTGATTCAAAAATGAAAATTCACCAATTTAATCGGTAATTTTTCGCTGATTGACATAGAAATTTTACTGATCAAGTCGTAGAATTTCACCGACTGTTGGTGATTCAGTTTCGCCTCTTTCCATCTCCATAATATTTTGACTGATTCAAATCAAGAGAGTAGATGGCTTAATTCGCCCCAAAATGTTCACTTTTTGGGGGATAAGTTGAAAGAGAATAAACTTCAATTCGCAGAAAGCATAAAATTTCAAAAAAAGTCCCATCGGAAAATCTGTAAGCTTTTCACTCACCTATGCTGGAATAAATCTGCAACAGAAAAATAAAAATCACAAATTAAATCCTAAAACCTTCGAAATTCGAATAAACTACAAACCAACGTACCTAATTAACTACCTAACACGCAATATTATACAATTAAGATGATTCACGAGCGACCAGCAGGCATGGTGGAACCGCTCCCTCTCCATTGCAGGGCCATTTCACGTCGAAAAGGTCCCCGGTTAGATTTAATAAACACGTATCGAATTGGCCAGCAAAGAATAACGAGTAGGTGAGTAGGTACGTGAAAGGGCGAGGGGAAAAAAGCGACCGCCATTGACCGCAGCGCAACTCATTTAAATATTCGGTACCGCAAGGCGAAGAGCGAAAACTATTTAAAAAGTTTAAAAGTTTAATGGTCAAGCGGATGTGATTATAAGGGTCTCGGTTTATAGAGGATACGACCAAGGCAGGCGAACGAGATTCGCATCTGGACTGGACATCGGGTTATTTATTCGCTTTAGTAAATGTCTCAACGCGTTCGCACAGTTTACTGTTATATAAGGGATATAAGATGCAATAGGCGAACGGGGCAGCGCAACGATGAAACTTTCGATGGGGAGTGTCCCTGACAGGCCGAAAGATACCGGCGGACCCATATCACCAGCCTCATATACTGTACGATTAACATTTATTAATTCGACCGAGAGCTCGCCCCCGGTTTTTATACGATGACGGTGCGACGGTAGTCGGTAGCGCAGGACGACCAAACAGCAGCTCCCTCTACTTTTTTCTTCATCTCTTTTTTTTTTTGATGAAATTAGCGCCGCGCTGACCGTGGCCGTTGTATGGTTTGTTATCCGTACGGTCCTTTTTCCAAATGCGTACCTTGTAATTGACATAATTAATTTATCGTTGACGATTTTTGTATGGTACGAGGAGATGGAGGTGGTAGAAATTTCAACGCTCTACCTTCATCCCAAACGTATCGAATACTTTGATAACGCCTTTTTGTGTTTAAAAACGAGATTTTCATTAATTAAAAAAAAAATCAACGTCAACTGGCTCAAAAATTGATGCTGATTGATTGTGTAAATTTTTGACATAATTTCGAAATATTAACCTTGAACAATGCACCAAAAATGAATTGCTAATTGGAAAGAAATGAGAATGTCTGACAAAAGAATTTGTCTACAGACCAATTAGATGTCAAAAAGTGCTATAGAAGTTGATTCAACATTCAAATGTTTTTTACAACATAAGGGGTAGAAAATGGTTTTTCTTCTCTCTCGCTTCCTCTCCTCTCAGTCACCATAGTTGCAAAAAATACTGAAAACATCTCTCTCATTAATAGAATCGTTGAAAATTTCACTCGAAAAAAAGTCAAAATTGCATCAAAGGCAAATCGGTGAAAAATCACCAAAATTTCAGTGTGATTTTTCACTGATTCGCCTGTGGTGCAATTCTGACTTTTTTCAATGACTTTTCGATTTCGATTGAAAGAGATCAATTTCCAAGTTGTGAAAAATCAACAGCTACACCACAAAATTTCAAAACCCCAACCCCACAGCTTGGCCCTCGTCAAACTCTTCCTTCCATATTTGGTGCGCGAATATCTACCAGTAAAAATAAAACCTCATTTCCACTTCTAATCACTCGTAAGTATTTACGACACATTAGGTAAATTCGTTCGTTATAAAACGGAAAATTTCTTTCTCACAAAGCCACAATCGCAACACACACATACACAACCCGTCGCCTTCGTCGTCTTGATCGTCGCGTCACCGTCGTCGTCATACTCATACCACGAGGCAAAGAAGCACACGAGATCGAAGCAGCACTTGAAAAAAGTTGAAAATCACGTTTAGAAGCGTAATTCGAAATTCCCATTGTCTGGACGTCGCGTCGCGTACATGCTTATTTGCTGGAAGAAATATTTTCAATTTACCTGTTCGCTGGGCGCGCATACGTATCGACGCGATCCACTTGACGAACAAAAACCGAAACCGGGGAGGTCTCATAGGGTGTTTGCACACCGGGAAATGCTCGCGATTAAAGGTGGTCGTAAAGGGCGGCATGTAAATCCCACCGAAGTCGAATTGACTCGCTTTAATTCACGATAAATCAACTGTACCAAAATATCGCCTTCTCACGAACATTACCGCTACCGCCGCGACGACCGGCATTGTTTTCGTTTTCAAATGAGGGAGTAATGATCGCGCGCTTATATGGTCTTACTGCGGAGTAATTTCTCGTTACCGATGTATCATACGTGTACGACTGATCTCTATGCGCATGCAGGTACCTTCGAATGTGCCTGGAGGGCCGTGTGAACGAATTTCTTCGCGTTTTTTTCGCGACGAATCAATTTTTCATACAAGACTGGACATATGTGAAAATATTCTTACGTCGTGTTATTTCTCGGACCGATTCGGCAGCTCGATTCGATGACTCGTGAATATTGTTACGTTGATGGCCTTTATTTACGATTTCCGCACCGGGAGTTTAATTCGATATTATCAATGTGATCCAATCTGCAATCTGTAGAAAAAAAAAATTGATTAGCTTTCAACGACGAAACAGACCTACGCGTAAAGTTAAGTTAATATTCGAAGGTTCTTTTCCTTTTGAAATTTACCACGGGCAAGTGGCATTATTTGTTCAACTTTTTTTTCTCCGCAGTCACTTAATAAATTACGCGAGAGTATTAAATAAATAGCGATACAATATCGACGCAATTGTTTGCATTAACGTGTAACATTTTTTTCCACGCATAAGCTCGAAGCTACGTACTGTACGCAGGGCACATGGACAACGGAATTTTTATCATAACGTTGGCTTATTTTTGCTGAATAATGTTCATCGCACGTAGGTAAATATTCGTATACATATAAGATGATACGGTCGTAATATTATAAAGTGGGCTAAGGCTTCTGATGGAGGATAAATCGAGTATCATCGGCCTCTAAATAGCATCGAAATCGTACGCAGAGGACAAAATGAGCGAAAACTTGTCGCAGAGAGCCCACATTTTCGCACAACGAACGTAAATTCGGCCACAACTGAGAGCAGCTCGCGTAGGTACGTGGATCAGGGATCCGGAGTAAACACCGGAAGGAAATTAATTTGTACGTAGAATTAACGATGATGGTAACCAACGATAAAGAAGTGAAAAAAAACCGAAGCGACTCTAGGGGGACGGCTCGGGGTGTAGGAGAGTTCGGAGGAAGTTAAAAAATAATAAAGAAATAAGGAATAGAACTGATAAGAGACGAGAACGAAGGGTAAACTAACCATCGTGTAGTTTACTCTTTGCTGCAGCTATTGTTCTTGCAAGCTTTGTTCCACATCACGTACGGGGAACGCGTTTTTCGCGCCGTTCCCGTTCTCGGGTTTTGCCGCGGACAAATATCACGTTCGTGGCATCCACTTGAAAAGCCCCTCTCCGCGGCGCTCGCTACCATTATCGCGTCTTGGAAATCGCGATCTTTTCAAGCGTTTCGTCGCCCTTCTATGTTACAAAGAGAACCTAAATGAATACCGAATGCCCCGAAAAATAGAGTGTTCCCAATGTACAATTGCGAGCTTTTTTCTCCTTTTTTTTTCATTTTTTACACCCCGAGAATACGCGCAGTTCTACGTAAAAACCTGATCGAGGGTATATTCAATAGGTACGATGATTTGAAAACTTTTTTCGCCATGGGTATACTTGACGAGCTCTAAAAATTTACAAAAATACGCCAAAGTTTGCGATTCGAACTTGATCGATACACGTACCTACGAACAAAACACATAAGATACTGTTATTAACGATTCGAAATTTGGAAAGTACCTAGATACAGAGAAAAAATTGATCCGAATCTGCGAAGGTTCATGCAAACAATTATATTTCATACCTATTCTGCAAAGGGACACGGAAAGTTTCTTCAACGAAGCGGAAGGATATTGGCAAAAAATACCAACATTCAATTATCAAGCTATTAGGCTGGAACCCTTTCGTTATACTGCGCGTAGGTCTAGGTATATATGGTCGGTATACGACGATACGATTACACGAGGAAGAATTCGTAACCTGAGCACCACTGCTTACGTTAGAACAAAAGGTATACGGCTGAAAAACCCTCTCTGCGAGTACGTACTTGTATTTCCAACGCGCAACTTAATCAGTAATTGAAGCTCATACGTGACTAGACCTAAGTTGCTTAAACCACCTCCACCCGTATCCTTTTCACAATACATTCCGCAAACGGTTTTCTACCACGAACACTAATTAAGTCCCGGTACACGTTGCATTTCATTCTTGATCTTAAAACACAAAACGTAAAAGATAATAAAAGCTAAGCCGCTTCGTATACTAATGAAGGGTCCCAAATAATTAAAATTATAAAATACCGTACTGTGCCTACACGCCACGCACCGACGTAGTTTTTCTTTTCTTCTTGTATGGTACGCGGCCACGCGTGTGTTGATGAAAAATCGCGTCGAGTCTTCATTATATTCAGGAAAAACAAACACACCGGCGACGCAGACGAAGGTCGAATCCGTACACGGTTCCAGTCACGATTCCCATTTGTTGAAACTCGACTATTCTTTTGAAAGCGGTAGCTAGCTATTCGTACATATCTATCATTTTTCTGTAAGAAAAGAAATAATGCACACGTTACCTACATTATAGTTCATTGTTTTCCAAATTTAAAAAAAAAATAAACCTCTCGTCAATTCCATAAATGAAAAGAACTATCCCTAACCAACGTAAACTAACGGCGATATTTTTTATAAGATCAATTTTTACACAACTATTCGGTCTTCCATCTCTATATGAAAGAAACTGACAATCATTTTTTAACCGAAAAGGAAAGGGTGGCAACGGGATGTGTTGATGGCCACCCACAGATCACAATAACGACTAGTAGTAGTAGTAGTGGCAATGTCTATTATTCGTCTGCTGCTGTTAGAAAATATCGGACAGCGAAACTGATTTTTCTTCAGGTGTGATTTCGAATACGAATCTAGCCCGTGTGATGTGTTTATTTAACATTAACAATACAAACCTCAACCTCGTCTAGCTGTCTGCGTCAAAATTCATTGACATAAGGTAAAAATCTTTCAAATACATGACCTGCGATCGCGATCACAATTTCTATTTAACTTACATTCAAATATGATAGATACTCAATTCAGTGAAAAGCTGCATACTTACTGGATAATGAGATTCCTCTTCTGAATTACTGGATTAGCAGTAGATAATCATAAATAATGCTCACAGTCACTTAGCAGTTGTATTGGATATTATATTGACAGCTACTCGAATGGGAAACTTCGTTATCGTGAAACACAAATTAACAACTTTTTCTATGAAACAATTTGAATTATGTTGTAAGTAGTCTAATATTCATCAGAATTCAGAAATTCAGAAATCTGAAATAAACTTGAATATCACTTATAAAGAAAAGAACCGCCATTTTGCTTTTTGTTCACGAAAAATATTTTTTATTTTTTTCAAGTTGCTTTGCAACGCGAGCGCCCGCCCCTCCCCCTTGAAACCCAACTGATAATAAATTTTATTTTGATCGTTTTTTTCCACATCAAGGCAACACTTTTTTACAATTTAAAAACTTTTTCAAAATTCAAGATCTTTGAAGTTAGAAATAGTTAGAAAAAGAAAATAGAAATAGAATTTTGTTTCCTTTTCAAAATGTTAATTTGATTACTGATTATAATTAGGTATCAGACAATTTTTATCAAGTCGGTACTTCGCAATGCATTAACTAACGAAAATTGTTACGCTGTGAGTGTGAGTGTATTGTGTTGTTGAAATTCAACGATTCTCCACAGTTGTTTCTCAAATCTCAACAATCATTTCTATCGATCAATTTTTTGAAATAAGTGGAGAAATTTGGCTAAACAAGTCATCGGAGACTATGATGAAGCAACCCGTTGAAACCTATTTAATCTTCGAAGAGACAGTTGGCAGTTCCACTACTACTATTACAAGTGATGCCTTCAACGTAAAATGTACGATCATGTAGTAGTACGTATATTACTTCGATCATTGATGTGTAGTGTATCATAGTACCTATGGCTAGATAGTACCTACATCATTAATCATCAATTTAGACTATAGTGATAGATTCGGGTTACAGAAATACGAATACCAGAAGTTAATAAAAATATACCTCGGTAAGCAATCACTGCGTCAACAAAGAAGAAGTACAGACGCAAGCTGCGATGAAAATAGCTTTTAACAGTAGCGATTGTGTGGGCTGTTCGTGTGAGGCCTTGTTAGGCTATTCTTTCACCAGGTAAACTAAACATTTGATGACAGCTAATTGTAGCGAATACTATCTGTCAGTACTATGTTCATATGCAAGTCATGACAACGCCAAAACCTCTACAGTTTATCGTTACCGTGTAGCGGCGGCATGATTCCTTATCTATTTTTTACCTACTATAAAATAATAATACGTAGATATAAAGATGCGGCATGAAACAATTACGTTTCATTTCTCATCTAACAATCATAGCAAACGAGTATTTAAAAGAGAGAAAAAAAACGTGATTTTATATTGTTTCAAATTCTAGAAATCTTCATGATCGCAGTACCTACCTACTTGTTCAAAAAGTGCTTAATACAAGTTACCAAAAAACAGAGAGACAATGCAGTTTTCCGGAATCCTAACTTCGATAGCTGTCGACTGCGAGTAAGACGTTTTGTACGTTGGTGCGTACTAAATCGATGGAATCGCCGATTTCTCTCATTCGATAGGAATATTCGTCGTTCGATGCTGGAAAGATGGAAAAGCACGCCTCCGTCATTGGACGAAATTCCAGGGTACTTGCGGTACGGTAGTTACTTTGTATAGGATACGAGTCGAATGTTTTCATTTGCGGTTGTTTATCAGCGCCGGAATGTATAACGGGGACTCTTCTACTCGGCAAAGTGACTTTATTTAATTTGGTATTGCTTGGCAATGAACTATCTAGTTAGCGCGCACCCCTACATTCGTGCTTTGAATTCAGTGTTTAGCTTTGCATCAGTTATTCTGGTACATTGGCTTCGAATGCGGATGCAACCCTCATTCGACGGCAATTATTTTACCACTTGAATGCAATAAAACGCGGTTGCGCCCTTTTCAAATAATGTAAACGGAAAATAGCTTTGTTACGATCTTTTTATGAAATTGCGTTAACAGCGTTTTTTCATGTCAAGATAAAATATCAACTTTATGTGTCGCCTATTGTACAATGTACATGTAGTACCTATAACCTATGCTAAAGTACATACCTATGTACTTACACAAAAATATAAATAAGTCTTTACACACATTTCGTTTACTTCATGTTTCAATGAGATTAATAAATTACGACTCTGTTATAGATTGAAATTTCTTTAGTCGAGTGATAAGAGCAAATCTTATGGCAGTTATGACATCGAAGAAAAACAATGGATTACCCAAACAGATTTTCGTCGGTCTTTGTACCTAATACCTAAGTACCTACATATTGTTTTCATCATTCGTGGAAATTAAATGAGAAGAAAATACGTCTTAGCTAGTTAGATACCTACGACGATTCGCAGCTCTCGACAGATTTTTTCATTTAAAATAAAATGAAAATAACGAGAAAAAAAATTCATTAAAAATTTTCCAAATTTGAAAAAGAAAAGCCAATTTATCAAGCACGTAAGAAGAATCAAGGGTCACAAAGAGTAACTCTACCGGTAAACATGCCAACGTCTGAAGATAACAAAATTCTAAGGGGGTTCGGCTGTCTTCTGCTTTGAAGTTCTCCTAATTGAGAAGGTGACCAAAGCGGTATCCAGTTGCTTTACAAGTAGCGTTTGCAGTTTCCATGGCGACCATGTTGCGCTATGTCGCAACTGGACAAATTATAGAATTTTCGAAACGACGTACATTCCACCATTTTGGCGACTGGATTTCAGCTTTCAAAGACTTATTGCATGCAGTAGCTAATAGTTCAGACGCTAGTGTAACGCAGGAGCAGGTGCATGGTAGTGGTAACCGGAAGAAGGAAATCGAATCAGGTAAACGGCACACGTATGTCCGTAGACGTACCTGTACCTATACTTCACGAAGTATTAGATTGCCTTCAAAATAATGAAAGGCAACTGATAATACATCGGTTACGGTATCTCGAGAACTAGAAGGTCGCTCGTTACTACCAGAAAAATACGTATCCATGATATTTAAATGAGTTCATTCATATGCTAAACACTTGTACGATGAAGATTAACGAAATAAGCACTGCTGTTCGCTGTATAATTGTACACTTCGTATTAACATCACTTCGTAGGTATTTATCTACAACTCTCGAATGATAATAAAAGCAAGAAGAGTGGATATTATTATCTTAAGAAAAGGCAAATTGGCGTAATGCGTACGTCTTTCTATACTAGATACTATAGGCACTTGGAGTACGGTTCATAAAGCAGAGGGTGTTTCGGGGTAAAAGTTACAACACATACGCGGTAAGTAGGGGAATTCGGAACCGAGCTCCGATAGCAGAAATTATTCCGCAGCCCGGTATGCGTCACCGAGACCGAGTAATAAAAACACGTTTTGAAAATTTGCAAAAGGGACCCAGTTGAACAACAGTCCTCATGCATGGGACGCGTCAAGAGCACTCAAACTATACTCCCTTTTCCAATTTGTTCGCAGCAGCGACCTACGCCTCGACGAAAAATCCCCCATTCGGGTATAAAATTCGCTTTTTAATAATTAAATTATATATTTTCTTCTTTTTTCTCGCCAAGCGACTTGTGTATGGGACAAGATTGTAGCGTCGTCGTAGAGGTTGGTAGATTTTTTTAATACCACTGTCGAGTAACTTTAGACTTGCCTTCTTCTTAACAAAATATTTTCTTTAAGCTACGAACAATAATTACCATCCTCGTACTGCTCAGAAGAATATTTAACGAATACATACCTAATTTTTAAAATAATAAAACGTATCCGTTGCGTTCAAGATTAAATTCTATAATACTCGAGTGGGCACTTGGAATATTACCAGCACGAATGATAAGTTGTTATATGTGCCAAACATACCTTCCAAAGTTATACCGAACTTCCAACTACTTTCAGCTTTCAGGTAAGTGTCATTACCTATCAATTTTCATCACCTTTCGAACATGAATGGTAAACCATGATCGTAGGTATAGCCAAATAAGCAACTTACTAAATCATCGATGAATTTAAAACCATAACGAGTCGACGAATGGGTAACATTATTGCAAATACGAAGGGAACTCGGCCGAAATAGAACGTCGATGTAGATTTAATTTAATGAGGGAACGAGAAATCGGCGCGTGCACCGTTAAATTGGACAAATATGACGAAGGGAAGCCAGTCTGGCTCGCGTAGAAACCGAAAGATTACTCGAACAATAACAATTTGCTAAATCGTAATCTTCTCTTCATATACTGTTAACATAAACCATACGCTCGTCGTTAATCTTTGAGCTTGAGCAGTACAAAATATGCTCGCTGAAACTAAAAAGGGACACGAGATGAAGAATGCTATCGAGGACGACGTTTACTTTTCTTCAATGTACATAGAAGAAATTTCTAAAACTAGCAACGAAATCCTTAGACCGTTTCAGCGAAATATTCATATTACAAATTAATGACCAACCGTTCTGGTTCTCCCTCGCTGGCGAAGAAGAAAGTGTGGGCGTTGGTGCGTAGGAAAAAGCACGGTGCACTTTTTCGTACCCCGCTCGTCGGGTCGTTGCGGCTGCGGCACTTCACGTGACCGTCCGTATAAATCGTACGCTTTTATATTTGGTTGCCGAGGGCGTATTGTCATAATTTTTATGGTTAAATGATTGTTGCTTTCATCGCAGGCTATATAATAATTATTATCCCTTCGTAAACATATTTAAACAAATACCAGCCTTATACTGATCTCCCGTTGTGACCCTTCTTTTATTTTCTTCGCATTCGAAACAGGGGTTGGTACTGGTAGGTATATAATTGTGAACGCTTTCGTCGTAGCTTTCACACTCTATATACACATACACGTCGAATGAACCCTATAAATGCAATTGCACTTGTTTTCATTCTACCAGCTAACGCGCCTAAGTAGATAAGTATATATCTGATAAAAAAAAAAGTAAAAAGCACTCAAGTACGTCCGACTATCATTTGCGAATGATAATTATTGATAATACGATCTTCGACTTCATCCAGCTACCGTATTTTAGCTCATTGTCAACGGTAATATAGTCTAAAAGTTTCACAACCAAGATATATCTGCGTTAACAGAAACAAATGAACCAATTTCGCATCAAAACACTCTATTCAAATCACGCATACAAACGATGAAACGAACAAGAAAAATAACTCATTGAAAGTAGATTTACACAATTTCAAAATCGCAACAATGCACTGATGAAAAAAAAAAACTGTTTCGTCAACGAAAAACAATACTGAAATACGTCGTATTGTGTACGTATTAACACAAACTTCCTACACAGCTAACATAGAACTTGATTCAACGATGCTGCTGCCTTCGATTGGCATAATTCGGCTTATCCGAGTAATAACCAGGAGGTCGTGGTCCTCCCTGAAAATACATTTTTGATTAGAACATCATTGCGACAAAGTCAATGCAACCTCAACTGATCAGTCGTACCGTTTGATTTCTTGGCTGAAACGTCTGATATCCAGAATTATTCGCTGGCCTGTTGGAATGTGGATTAAAACTGGATTGTGGCCGTTGCGGCCGATCAGTTGGTACAGTGTACGATTTAGCGAACCTAGGCTCTTGACGAGCTGTACTCTGGTCCGGATAAGCAACGTGATCGCTTTGGCTAGTCGAATAGTTACGTTGTTCTGATCTCTGCTGCGAGTAGTAGCTGGGAGGTCGACCGAATTGCGAGTTGTTGGTTCTAGGAGGGCCTCGGTTGTAATCGTTGTTACGGTTGTTGTAGTTTCTGTCGTTTCTGTCGTTTCTATCGTTTCTGTCGTTCCGGTTGTAGGGATGGTACGAGTTTCGCGAATTGAACCGGTTAGCTCGGTCAGCTAAATGATGAGAAAATTTGTAAACATCAAATCATACGTAACTAGAGGAACAAGGTGTATATTATTGAAAAACTAACCACCCATTGGAGGAGGAACCGCGCTATAAGGTCCAGGTGGTGGGTTTCTAGGGTTTCCATGATGAGTATAATGTCTATAAAAAGGAAAAAAATCAATGAACAGAACTATCGAGTATTTCAATTTTGTTTTGGTTCCTCTTACCCCAACATTCGATGCCCAGCCACTCCTAGAGAAGCTTGTTGATTCGACATAACCATACCGATACGTGGTTTCCAATTCATGGATACTTCATCGGGTAAATTCTGCGGTTTTAAAATAGTTTGAGGGTCCCTGCCAAATTATATAAATCACCGTAGAATTACGAAAAAAAAAACAAAAATGCAAGAAAAGCGCAGGTAATGTCAACGATTTAAATAACTCACATGGCCCCTGATAAACGCGCTGTAGAGAAGATGTGATCTTCACCGAAAGCAGGATCTCTAAAACGAACACTAGAGCACAAACAAACATTGCACTTTAATCGTGTTTCTCTTGCATGTCTCGCAAGATCGTGACGATGAGTAAATTTATTCTGATACGTACCAAACTACTTGATTGTTACTGATCGTTTGCAAACCTCGTACCGGAGATATTAAAGATCTAGAAAATAAATAAAAGCCGAAATTACAAAAAAAAAATTGTCTCATTTCTCGTCAGTTCAAAACTGAAGTCCACATACCCTCCACGATTGATGCAGTTGTTTGCCAATAACACACGAGCCAGCATTCCTTCTGCCTTTAGAGAAACTTCGATTTCGAAATTCGAATCATTTTCGTACAAATCACGTATGAATGAAAATGAACCGTGGTACTGACTTACGTACAGTATACTGTCTCCACGAGTGTTTCTTCTCTCTGAAATGAAGGATATTTGTCGTTTAATCGTCGGTAAGAGAAAGAGCACGCGATATAACAGTAAATTACATACTCTCTTCGTCACTTAATAAAGGATATAACGGAGCCAAGGCTTTATGAAGACGTTCTTCGTCTACAAAAGGTAACAAAGCGACTCCTTGCCATGCAAACTTTTTACCATTCAAATCAATCTTGAAATCTTCCGGATAAAAATCAATAATTGGTGAAAACTGAGAAAGAAAAATCAAAATAAATCATCG
This sequence comes from Paracoccus marginatus, assembly GCA_900065295.1. Taxonomy (NCBI): domain Eukaryota; kingdom Metazoa; phylum Arthropoda; class Insecta; order Hemiptera; family Pseudococcidae; genus Paracoccus; species Paracoccus marginatus. Next base: position 26,040 of record FIZT01045668.1, read on the forward strand.
ACATTTTCAACTCTACCGCTCGAGATAAAAGCTCAACACGTACTGCATCAAACATCAACGTAGACCACGGTTCAGGTACATGTTGCTTACTGGCTGCTGGAAATACACTCATCAATTGTTCCAAAGGATTAAACTAGAATTCGAAAAACATTCAGGTAAAATAATATGGTAAATACGAAGAGAAAGAAAAGAGCAAAAAGATGAACGCGATCTTACCGGTTGGGTACCTTTTTCAAAAACCACTGGAAAAGACGCTACGTCTATAAAATCCGAAGCAAACGGTGCATAATGATATGGAAAATACCACTTCCAACACGGGCAGCCCTGAAATAAACGACGTGGCCGAATTAGTAATCCAACACCCACTAAATTCACAATAATATTTCAAACTTCACTAAAATCGAAATTCCAAAATTCGTAGGTACCTGATAATAATAATGCAAAACCCAGCATAATCCTCTGATATACTCCAAAGCTACTTTCTGACGGAATCCTAGATTCTCTTTAGAAACGTCGAACTTGGACTCGTAGTAGCGATCTTTGAAACCACTCTCCCATAAACGAACTTCATCATTAACAGGCTGCTCTTCGTCACTGTCCTCATTCGGCGCCGGTCTTTTTTCAGCTCTGTTGGGCTACAAATACACAGCACATTTGAAAGTAAAAGGCAACTAGCAACATCGAATTTATTAATTTAAACTATTATACCCACTCACTGTATCAGAGTTGGCCTGATTATGGTAATTTTGTGTTCTCAACTGAAACGCTTCTTGGCGAGGGTTCACAATAGCTGGAACATTACCTCCAATAGCCTGCAAAAATACGTCGATCGAATGATATATTCTACACATAAATCACCGGAGGCGACTAGATGTACTACGATCTCTCACCGAAGGAGTATACTGGCCAGATAATATGTGCGTTGGTCGATCTCTACTATTCATATTTCGCATTCGTCTTCGTTTAGCTTTATCTCGAGCTCTAAACATTTCTTCGGTTTGTTGGCGTTTTTTAAATATTTCATCCTCGACTACACCCAACTCAGACATGATCAATTGTACTCGATTCAACGCTACTTGACCATTTTCGGTAAGATAACCCTAAAATAATTCGTCACGTAAATCATCGTACTTCGGTATCGATTTCGGAGCAGCCACAAATTAAATACGTACTCCAGTTTTATACACAGCTTTTTTATAAAGTCCAACTAGTCTATCGATGGCTCCTTCGCGGATTTCCAAAGATGGTAGGTGAGGCAAGAAGTCGTTACCGACGAAGAAACACATGAAAACCCAATCATCGATGGCTCTTTCGAAATCATACGTGAACGGTAGACCAGGCATTTCTAACTCGCGTTTCAGATATTCTCGTAGTACCGCTAGCCGGACAAAGATGAACTGCACTTCGGACGAATACACTTTGATAATTTCTTCGTTTCGCTCCAATCCGGTACAGTTTTTCATTTCGTGCCCTATGATACGAAATTGTTCAATATTAATGATACGAAAACATATGAAGACGTCAATTCCAAAGCCGGGTTAGTCCAAAAAACTCTTTTTTGGGAAATCGAAAA
>FIZT01045679.1:0-25489 GCA_900065295.1 Paracoccus marginatus
CGGATTCGAGTACGCCATTTTGCTAACTGTGGTGATAAACACAGCTGTGAAGTATATTCTTCACATCATTGACATGAATCGCGAAGTTTTCTGGGAAAATAAAGCGGTATTTTTATTGCATGTTGAAGTTGTTATCGGTAAGAATCTTCTGTTTGACCTTTTTTCATCTGTGACCAACGAAAATGATGATTATCTTTTTAAAAATTTTTAGGTTTAATCAAAGTCATATTGTATATGTGCTTCGTTGCATTGATGGTCAAGTTATATACATTACCTCTATTTGCATTCCGTCCCATGTACTACTCGATGAGGAATTTCAAAAAAGCCCTTAATGATGTAATCCTTTCTCGAAGAGCAATCCGTAACATGAATACTCTTTATCCGGACGCGACAGCCGAAGAATTAGCAGCGGCCGACAATGTATGCATAATTTGTCGCGAAGAAATGCAAACCGGTTCGATTAAAGTGATTAAAAAATTGAACTCGTCATTTGGCGAAATCGTGACTTTGGTCTTATTTACTGATTCTAGGCGCTAAGAAGTTACCATGTAATCATATCTTTCACGTATCTTGCCTACGTTCGTGGTTCCAAAGACATCAAACATGTCCCACTTGTCGTCTAAACGTTCTACGTACGAATACTACAACTCAAAGACCGCGTCCCGCTGGAGCCGCTCCTGCAGCTGCTCAGCCTAATCAAGGTATGCCACCGATATTCGCCTTCCCGGCTTGGCAGCCGCCGTTTTTTCCTCCGGTGGCAAATGTTAACGCACAAAACGTGCCAAGTAAGTGCTAAACTTGACGATATTTGAGCTGTTCTTTTGATCTGCATTCACGAAAGTATTCTTGCAGATGTTGCTGGTGAACAGAGGCCAGAGCAAATGCATACTCAAGGTCCGGGAGCTTCGTCCGAACCTGGTACAAGTCAATCCAGTGCCACGGGTCAGGCTAACGGTGAAGCAGGGGCTCAAATGCCACAGCAGTTTTCGTTTCCGTTCATGTTACCGCCTATGCCACCTTTCATACCTGGTACAGTCGAATTTTGATTAATAACACAATTCTAGCGCATACTTTGCCAATCTGATGATTTTTTTTTTGTAATTTAGGCGTAACTACTCCTCCTTTACCGCCACAAAACTGGAGCGGATTATCACTTGAGGAACTGAAACAAATGGAGGAGAATAGTCGACGTGGTGTTGAGGCTCGGTTACAGTGCCTGCGTAACATTCACACTTTAATGGACGCGTCTGTGATTTTAATGCAGCAGTATATTACTTCTGCTAGTATAGCTGCCGCTTCTACAGCGGCAACCGCTACACCCCAAGGCCCAAGTGGTTCCTCGAGCGGAGTTGATACTGCTCCGACGAACCCAACTGCTGACAGCAGGTAAATATTAAATTTTTTTCAAAGGTCGTCTAAAACCGAAAGTGATGTATTTTTTCACATTTTAGTGAACCTTCAACTAGTCAAACCAGTTCAGAACCAGCGTTTCCGTCGACTTCAACGAGGTAATTCACAAATCATGTTTCGAAGGCTAATCAACTCTAGCGTTCGATCTGATAAAATTGTGTGTGTGTATTTTTAAAAAAATTTTTAGCAGTAACGACGAACCTTCTAGAAATGAGGAAACACCATCGACCAGTGGTGAAGGCGTACCCCAACTTGGATCTCTCGAACAAGAAGAAATTAGAAGACGAAGAGTGCAGAAGTTTACGAGCTCGTGAAGATTGAATTTCCATTTTATTTATTTTTCGCCTGTACATTAATCACTGTTTTTCATGTTCCTGATGTGTAAATTTTTTATTATATCGGTCGTTTTGAAAAGATGGCGATGTATTTGTACAATTCTGCCAGGTCTTTTTAAACGCATAACATGTTCGAAAATTCGTTAATTAAATAAATGAATGTTTGCAAAGTGTGGCTGTATTTATCTTATGCCTGACTCGTAGTCGTATGAAAATCGAAGTGAAAGAAATTATCCGAACTTCGGAGTTAATGGTGAAAATTATAGGAGAATCACTGTGTCGATTTTCAGCGCTTTTCTTCTCAATTCGATGTAGGAATAGAGCTCACGACTAGGTTGCTTGCCTACAATTTTTATTCCTTTCCTCGAATTGTATTTCACTGCGATGCCAATATGGTCTATCATACTGTATATTAGTGTTCATTACACGGGAACGTTCCCATAGTAACGAAAGCACGCCACTAGCTACACAATACAATCCACATCTGACTCGAATTCGATAGATATACCTAGATTATCTACTTCGAGGCATCGCAAATTATGATTTTGGTTTTCTAGTTTCGAACGTTGGCATTTGAAAATTTAATATGTTTCAAACCAACAAACGCATCAAAGAAGGCGAATACACCAAAACAATTTATACAATGGTAAGCCTAAGATTCCATTATTTTGAAAACTACACGTGTAGTTCCAGAATTTAATTGAATACATTTATACAGATAAAAGATCAGAACTACAACGAAGCCATTCTTCTGCTGAATAATATTCTCGATTTCAACTTGAACGTACGTACTTAATCAACTGAGTATCTCAACTTATTCACCAAGCTTGATGTGTTTATCGATGTTTTATAGTCTCGAGCTGCTCTATCGTTGCTAGCCTATTGTTACTTTCAAGTCCAAGATTTTGTAAACGCTTCGAACTGCTACGAACAATTGACCATTCTCTTCCCTGAAGAACTACATTACAGAATTTACTATGCCCAAGCATTGTACCAAGCTTGTCTTTACGAAGAAGCTATGAAAGTTACCAATTCCGTAAAAACACCTACTTATCAAAAAGAGGTTCGAATTCAAATGCTTCAACTGAAATGATTCATCATTATAAACCGGTTATTATTGCATGTTGGCAGATAACTAAGTTGAAAGCTGCTATAAAATACGGGCAAGAAGACATAACAGGTGCTAGATCACTCCTAGAACTTTGCGGTGCTCCAGAAGAAGATCCTGATATTACTGTCAATCAAGGAAGTTTGTTTTATAAAGTGAGCAACTTGAATTGAAACTAAGCCCTACGTACATTTATCCTTACTCGACGATGTACGTCGTTCAATGAATGTTCGGTTTTCAAAATTAGGAAGGTCATTACGAGGAAGCTTTGCAAAATTTCACAACTGCTTTGACCATTTGTGGATACGAGCCGCATCTGTCGTACAACGTAGCTTTATGTTATTATAGACTCAAAGAGTATACGTCAGCTTTGAAACATATTGGTAGGTATCATTAGGAGTAGATCTGAATTGATCTTAACGCCACTCGATTTCACTGCAACATTGTGAATTTGATTAAGGTGATATTATCGAAAAAGGAATACGAGAACATCCCGAACTAAATGTTGGCATGACGACAGAAGGAATTGAAGTACGAAGTGTTGGCAATACGCAAACATTACACGAGTCAGCTCTTGTCGAAGCGTTCAATTTGAAGGCAGCAATCGAATACCAGCTGAAAAATTGTAAATATACCTACCATACTTATAGGTGCACCTATAGTTTTCTATTCGTATATTCGTTGCGATTAAGTAAGTACTGTTTTATTTTTAGACGACAACGCTAGGGAGGCATTAACCGACATGCCTCCTCGATCAGAAGAAGAATTAGATGCTGTTACTTTGCATAATCAAGCTCTCATGAATATGGATACAAAACCTACCGAAGGTTTCGAAAAACTTCAATTTTTACTTCAACAGAATCCGTTTCCTGCAGAGACTTTGGGCAACTTATTAATACTGTACTGTAAATACGAATATTATGATTTGGCTGCCGACGTACTAGCTGAAAACAGTCACCTTACAGTGAAATATTTGTCACCGGTAATATCAACTATGATATTTCAGCGCTTAAAAGTTATAGAGTCAAGACAAGTAAGCTCGTTGTTAAGAAAATTTATTATTCATTATTTTTCTTACAGTATCTTTACAACTTCTTAGACGCGTTAATCATCCAACAATCAGCTCCGGATGAAGCCTACCGTAAATTTGATGAAATCGCAACTCGACAAATAGATCTTCTTCGTAAGGCTACAAAAACTGTGCAAGGAGCTAGAGAAACTCGGGACGACGAAACTGTCAAAAAAGCTGTAATAGATTATGAAGAAACCTTGGAAAAGTATAGCATATGAATTCAATTTTTCATTGAGTATTTACCAAATAGACGCCTACATATTCATAAATACCATCTCTGTCAGATACATTCCGGTGCTGATGGCGCAAGCTAAAATCTACTGGGACAACGAGAACTACTCCCAAGTCGAGAATATTTTCCATAAATCTGTAGAGTTTTGCAACGAAAACGATACTTGGAGATTGCACGTAGCTCACGTATTATTTATGCAAGATAAATTCAAAGAAGCGACTGGATTTTATGAACCACTGGTTAAGAAATCATATCACAATGTAAACAAACTATCTTATTTACGAACGAAAACATTCAAGATTCCTCATTTTTAGTCGATTTATTGCTCTTGCTCGTTTGTTTTCAGATAATAAACGTGAGCGCCATAGTTTTGGCAAATTTGTGCGTTTCTTATATTATGACTGGTCACAACGACGACGCCGAAGAATTAATGAGAAAATTGGAAAAAGAGGAAGATAGGTTGATTTTCGAAGACCCAAATAGAAAAGTTTTTCATCTTTGTATTGTCAATCTTGTCATAGGGTACGAATCAAATCATCTTGAAGTTACATTCTCGAGTTTGAAACATTTCAATGAGGATTTTTGTATGTTTAGAACTTTGTACTGTGCCAAAGGGAACTACGAGTTTGGTATATCGAGAATAATCCGAAGCCTAGAACCGTATGATAAGAAATTAGGCATCGATACATGGTCCTTATTTAATTACGAGTTAATAATTTTAAAATTATCCCACTAATCTTCCATCAAATTCTTTAATTTTTTCAAGGTTTTATGCAAAACGATGTATTTTATCTTGGCTTGAAAACAACGCTAGGCACTTGTTATTTCCGACAGATACTTTTAACCACGATGTGATGAAGTTCTTGGATCAATGTTCTTGTGAGTTGGAAGTGTTTCTTGTCCATTTAAAAGTAAATAATTAACAACGATTTTTTACAGTACACGGAATCCAAGTGAAAGCTTATCAAGAACAGCCTTTGCAAGATACAAGATACAAACAACATAAAAATTCAGTTACCTACGAAGCAAGACTGTTGAAAGCTATTTTACTAGAGATTTTAGATTATTAAAATTTCATGGATGTTTTTGTTCGTTTGACTATAAACTTGAAATCCTTCACCTTCAATAGTAGAGAAACATACGCAAATATTATACCACAAAAGAGTAGTTTTTGCGCATGTACTTGAAAAAAAAAATCAGCTTAAATCTGAAAAATCTTTATCCACCATGAAAAACACGTCGAAAAACCAACATAGGCCTACATCATAAATACCCATTAGACAGAGCTTAACGTACTCTTAACATTCTAGTTCATTAAAATACTAGACAACACGTAAGTAAGTACATAGGTACAGAAAAAAAAACTCGCGTCAAACTGACACAAGATTTCGGTCAATAGCATCATTACAAGGTATCAATCTTGAATAGTAAAAGTGAGTTCACTACAAGACCAATAAACGAAAGGAAAAACAATATCAATACATACATAACTTGTTTTTAGTCATCTCCCATGTGCTCGTCAATACCATCACTTTCGGTTACTAAAGCTCGTTCAAGAATAACACGACCTTCTTTATAACGTTGATTTTCTTCGGTAGCAAATTCATATATCCAACCCAATTTTGTATCGCAATTTTTGCAAGATACGTCACGTACCATATGTCTTCCTGTGAGCATTACTCTATCTTGGACTTCACTGAAATTCAAAAAGTAATAAGAATTCTGTACCGTGGCCATAAACCATTCAAAGATGTATTACCTGTAGTTCAGATTCACCACTCTGTTGAATAGAAATGCTCTACCAGTGGCTCCGGTGAACCTAGTGCTGATCAGTTCACTTCTGTTGGTTAAAATAGTGTCGCAACTGGCACAGCTAAATAGTCTTGAGCCTCCGATATGATCTAGGAAAATTCTACCCATTGTTTCAATTTCAATTCGCGATTATATCCAAATACCTACGAATTCATACAAAATAAATTAACACATTCGTAGCGGTACTATTCTTTTGTTTTTATATAAACAAAGGTAGCCTATTACAATGCAATTTTACTTACTTTTGGCAAGTTTTCACAATTATTGTGGGGTCAAACTCGATGAAAAAAAAATGCTACGTGAAGATGAAATCGATTCCAAATACTTCAGGATACGTGTAAACACCAAACAATTTCGTGACTTTTTTTAAACAAGGAAATTTTATTCATAATCATTCGTAATAAGTTTTGAAATATCCATTTTTTTCCAATAACTTTTCAATTGCGATTAGGTACATGAAAAAATTACTACGTAAATAAATGAAACATGTTGATATGTTGATACACAAAAATCATATGATCGACGTTGTCTGATCTCGTCAAGGTCTTTGACCCTTTTTGTGAAAATTTTAATAATTTGTTTTGGACTTCATTCACTTTTTTGTTTGAAGAATTTATTTGATAGATTTTTTAATGAATTTACGTTAATCAATCTCAAATCATTATTCACAAATTTGGCGCCACTAAAGGTGAAAAAAAAACAAAGTTTGGGAACAGGGACCATTTTTGAGATTCGACAGTGTTGCCATTACCATGAATACATTTTTGCGTTATCAAAAACTCTGGAACAAAAACAAAAATTTTTGATAACACAAAAATGGTGTATCTTTGTTGAGAGAGGTTCAAATTATGAACATCTCTCATTAAATTAACCAATAATAGTACTTTTAAGTATAGTTTGACGCTCAAATCAGACTGATTTTTCTACCTCAATATGCACAAATACTGATCTCCGTTTCCATTACGCCACGTCTCAAAGCCGACCGAGGTTATGCACAAGGTTGTAGTTCGCGTGTTACTGTTTGCAAAAGCACGCGAAATCAGCGGCAAAAAAGAAGAATCGGTGACGGTATTTTCAAAAATATCTTATCAAGAACTTCGCGATTTTATTGTCGAGTACTTCTCGCTTCAGCCGATTGAATCCAGCCTTATTCTAGCCATTAACGAGCAGTATTCAGATGCTAACATTCCTTTGAAACTCAACGACGGTGATACTATTGCTGTGATACCGCCTTTAAGCGGAGGTAAGTGTTTTTTGAGTGTGTTTGTTTTCTAGTGTGATCTTATGTGATTTAATTACTTGTGTTTTTCTAGGCTAATATGTTCGATGTGAAGTTGAGCCATTCCATGCTGCACGTTGATGAAATCTATCGATCGGTCGTGTCTCCTAAATGTGGAGCTGTTTCTTTATTCGTCGGCACAACTCGAGATAACTTCGAAGGTTTAATGGTGAGGATTCTTAAATTTTCAGAATTTCATTTAAATTGCATTTCTACGTATGAAGTTCTTATAAGATGTTCCTTACTCGCTAAAGACGTAACAATGACATCTTTAGGCTAAGTTGAAAGTATTTTTGCAAAGTTGATGTAGTCTATCCCTATAATTCCCTAGTTTTGATTTTTGAAGTAATTCATCCACAAACTCTCGACTTTTTTCTCTTTAAATTCAAAACCATCTTATATCTTTCCAGGTTACGAAACTAATTTACGAATCCTACGAAAAAATGGCAATCAAGATGATGGAAGCTGTTTGCGAAGAAATCGTACAAAAGTGGACTGAAATAGAGCACGTCGCCATACACCACAGGTATGTAATTATATTTTTCTTATCATAGTAACGAGTATTATTTCAACATAGCAGTATTCTTTCAACTTTGACCATCGTTGGTAATCTTCGTAGACTGGGCGAAGTTCCTGTCAGCGAAGCGAGCGTCGTAATCGCTCTATCTTCACCCCACCGCAAAGATTCGTTGGAAGCTCTCCACTTTGCCATAGACCGACTAAAAGAAATCGTGCCCATATTCAAAAAAGAGCATTATAAAAACGGAGACGCCGAATGGAAACAAAATTCAGAATGTTCTTGGGCACGCTGCAACTGATCCACATACCAAAACATAATAATTTTTAAGGAGATACCATTTTTTTGTAATTATTTTTTATACGTGAAAAATAAAACCAGCGTGATTAATTTTTAAAAATTATTTTATTCGCACAAAAAGTTCACTTAAAAAAAAAAGTATCGTTACATGAAAAAAAAAGGAAAAAATTAATAAAATAAAAATAACAAACGGACTAAAAACGAAGGCTAAAAAAAACTGCCGTTAAAATGTATTACAATAAAATATGTATTCGTAGTCGTAAAACACTGTGAGCAAAAAATTCACTAACATTTACCGCAACTGTTTTAATATTATGATAAGCACGAACGAAATAGCGCGAGCACTGCATTGTATAAAAAAAAATCCCAACCAAATTCGAAGTACGTAATTTTGATTTAAACTTTTTTTTTTCTTAACCTTCACCTGTTCGGCACAAAAACGACACAAAAAACAATTAAAATTATCACAAAAATTAAAAAAGTTCAAACGAAAAAGAAGAACCAAGCAATGAGAAGCCATGTATCCGCTCGGGTTGCTGGTGTTATTGATAATTTGAAAAGGACAGGAGGGGTAGGGAAGTAAATGAAGAAAAAGCTCGGAGGGGGAGAGACTGAAGCATGATCGTTGACGTACAATTCAGGCGAAGCGATTATAAATAATCTTCATTGCATCGTCGCCTTTGGAATCAGCTAAATCATTGCACTGCTTTACAGCTGGCTCGGCTCTGGCATCAGGTGAATCATTGCGGTACTTTGAAGCTGCCTCGGCTTTGGCATCAGGTTCTATTGTACCTTTAATACCGTGCAATATTTCCGACGTAGCTTGGCTGACTAAGATTATAGGCGCAAGTGCCGTCGAAGGGATGTGTCTGATGACAGTGCCTAACGCTCCGGCGGCTCCTTTCATCTGGTGTTCGTTAGTCGCTGTACGAACCAGTTTCTGGGCTGTTTCACCGAAACCCTAATGAAGTAAACAAAATTCGCAGATTAGTTATCTAAATCCAGGTTCAAGTTACGGTGATTTGAGTACGCCCAAAAATCATTCTACGTATTTAGAAACACTGTTGTCAAAATTCACGATAAAAAATTGCCATCAAGTCGTTTTACAGATTTCTTTTTTTTTTTTGGTTGAAAAACGTATTCGTTCTTGACCTCTAAAATTAGTTTCCTTTCTACAGTGAATTATTACCTCTCTCACTAATTGTATGGCTGTAGTAACGCCTTCTCGGATATCAGCCGGTTGATGACGACGATTCTTACGATGGTCATTTTTACCGCCGCGAGTCCGCTCGTAATAACGCAACTGTCGTATACTTGGTCCGGGCGACACGATATCGAACGCCGTTTCCGCTATGCGCTATGAAATGTAAAAAAAAATACACGTTTACAACCAATAATTACCAAGATCCGGTTACACGATACACCCGCGGATACGTGTGCGCGTATCGTTTCGTCTTCGATAGAAATATCGTATTACGCAAACCTGAATGGCGTATACTATTCTGGCAGTGAGTTCCAAAGCTGCCATGGCGGTCGAGGTGGAAAACGAGTTCGCTCCTCTTTGTAGACCGCGTATAATTCGTCCATCTTTCTGATATTGCTCGATGGGCAACCAAAACAAATCACGAATACCTTGGACTGCAGAAAATAAAACAATCACGTAATTTGTGATGTGGAAAAATATCGCAGATTAAACCTAGAAGTCTTCTTGACAATACTCACAAAGCTGAACTAACGAATACATAGGTCCAACTCCACCCAATATACTCGGTAATTGATTTTTCTTGATGTCTTGCAACCATTCGGTTAATACGTACGAGATAAGTTTGTCCATTCCTAAAATTCTATACATAAAAAAAAAAAAGGTAATAAGAAGGTTAACATCACTGACTCGTATTTGCTTCCGTCAAATATTTCAAAATTCGTAACAGTCTTACCCGTGCCTATTACATAATCTCTTAAGCTTTAGTTCTGAACAGCTGAGCTGTCCGAGACCCATAATTAATCCAGCCAGAGGTCCATGAGTCATGTCGACTCGTTTTCCTTCGTAATCCAATCTAATAGGAACATCCGGTGAAAATATGAAGCTCCTGAAATCACACACGGTATATAGATTATCACGTTTCGTACATTTGATCGTGGTTTCTTCGACAAACCTGATAAAAACTGGTGATTTAGACGAAGCGGGTACATCGACGGATTGTCTTTCGTCCACTTGAACCATCAAAGAAGGCGACTCAGCCACGGTCATATTCTCTATATTCATAACCGGTTGAGGTTGTCTCGTTGGAGTTGAATTGTCAGCTGTAGGTGTTTCTTCATCTGCAAAAAATAGAGTAAATTTACGTTATTAAAATTAACTGAAACTTGATGAGGGAAATGAACAAACAAAAATAATACCTTTCGATCCGCTGGTAATTTCGCTAAAGAAATTAATTAAAAATAGCAACGAATCTTGATCGATATTCAATCGAAGAGGTAATAACGAAACTCTCAAGCAGCATTCTTGCAAATGGTAAACGTTCGGTTCGGGTCTGATGTTCGTAGCCTTTATTACGACCTATGCGATGCGAAAAATGCCACACCATAATTTTCCTCGGTAGTTTAAAAAAAAAAAATTAAAATTAGTGAAAAATAGGCTAACCATATTAGCGTGAGATTGCTTCGGTCTAGCGGAGCTAGAATATAAATATAGGAATTTATTTATATTCGAAGACGCCATACGGTCTCGTATTTCGACATCCTGCACTAGCAGGACCTGCCTGGAGGCGTGTTTCGTATCTTTAGGGTAGATTTCGTATTGGTACTTGAGTTTAGCTAGTCGCAGCTCCATTAAGGCATCTTGTTGGCGATTCGGTCCTCCTTGAGCTTGCCAGCTGAGACTTCTTTGACGATCGTAGAGCACGGTAGGGCTGTCGTTTTGAAAACTGTCGTTAAAACAAGGCGACGATCTAGAAATGCTGAAGTTTACCTGAAATGAAGTAATTAATTAGTGAGGAGTCGGGCAATAGGAGGCACCTACTTTTCTTATTATTTTTTTGAAAATTTCCATTTTTTACAACATTTTCAATTTTTTTTTAAAATTTTGAATTGAATTTTTTCAAACTTTCACCGCATCAAGTGTTGTTTTGGGATTTTTAATTTTTTCTTCACTTACCGATGGTGAGTCGTTCGATCTAGTCGAATACGTAATATTTATACTATCAACGGACGAATTTCTCGAAAGTCGACGAGTTTCTGAAATCGAACATGAATCTTGATTCGATCCTCTGCATAAAAAAAAAAAATCAAACAGAAAATTACTTTCGATTAAAAAAAAAAAATCAATTTTTCAACATTTCATACTCACTTATCGGATACAATGGTAACTTGCTTCTTCGCAGTCGCAGCTTCGGTACTAGAACCTGGTTTAATGAAATCGTGACCACCGTACATATGCCAAACGACGGTCATCTCTCTCAAGGTGTACTTAGAAATAGCATCTGGGTACGTTTTGGGTGCTTTTAAATCGTCCACTTTACTCACTGGCACTTTGAAATGATTATCGACGACTCGAATTTGCTCCTTGGTCAATAGGCGAACCTCCGGTGTATTACTATTACCCTGAAATTGAAAGTCGATTAAAAAATCTGTTTGGTAAACTAGATGGTTATTTTTTTCAAACATGATTTCACTTACCAAGTAACCGATACCGATTTCTTTTTCCAAGAAGCAATATTCGTATGAATCATCTTCGGAGCTTTGGGAATCGGTATAAGTATGGCTGACCGATGACGTACAAGACATGTCTTCGTCTGGAAAACAGAATATTTCTACTTTACCGGGATCTTCTTTTCTTAGAAATCTTTCTGTAAGAAAACATGAGTCTCAGAATATTGATTTTTTTTTTTAAAATAATCTCATCAATTTACTTTTACGTTCGGCTGGTTCGATATCGACGGTATCGTCTATGGCTTTTTGAATGGCTCGATGCACTCCTTCGTCGTCTTCTGCAATATCGCCTAGATTCATACAAGGCGCAGCGTTGACATTTTCGGATATTTTCTCCGCTTTGAAGTTGACCAATACGTCTTCACAGGTTGTTGATTTTGTACCGGTGCTTGAATCGTCGATAATCGTCGCATCTGGGAGATCGCCATCCGACGCGATATATTTCACGAGTTCCATTAGAGCGACAGCCGAATCGGCGCACGTTCTGATATGTACTATGTTATTGGAAGCCCGAAGATCAGTTTGAGGATCGCCTGCGACCACACAGTAAGAAAGATTAATTATTCGTATGTCATACGTGTGACAACTCAGAAAAAAAAAGCGTGACACTATACCATCATCTCCTTTATCGGTAAGTCTGAGAGATAATTCGAATAATCCTAAATCCACAACGCATACGTAATCGTTTCTCAGATCAATGGACAAGTCTTCTGGTAGATCACCTTTGTCGCAGTTCTTATTCGATATAAATAACGAAGCTTCTTCGGCGATAAATCGTAAAATAGATGTGGGCGTTTTGGTCGTAATATTACTCGATATATTGAAATTTTCCACCGCCAAAGCCGCTCTCAATGGTAAATTTATGGGTCTTAGGAGAGAAAAAAATGAAATTAAATGTATTTTAAATCAACGCCGGTCAATGTGCGCTCGTTGAATTTACCTGTAATCGATAACGCAGTTTAAAAGCTGCTGATGGAGCGCCGTCATCACTTTCCAAGGCTGGTAGTGCGCTATCGGGTAATCCATGACGTTGAAAAAATCCAACAGTTGGGATAACCAGCTGGTATGAGGCTGTTTCATTCTGTGCCTTATGGTGATACCGTTTAAACTATTTGCCACGCAGATATTCTACAACATACGGCAAAAATTATAAATCGTACCGCAATCGTATCCGATTATAAACCGTCTAGTTTGATTTTAACCTTGATTCTATTTTCTTTCCCTTTGACACGAACTGCCAACGTGAGCATGTCGTCGCTGGTGGTACTTCCAACGCCGACCGGGGTTCCATTTTCGTTTATCACAGCTCCGCTAGACGATTTATAAATGACCGGTATCACACTTCCGGTCGGATACGAGTCGACCGATTTTAATGATATTTCGCAACTATTCGGAATCAAACCTGCAATACGGAGCTCACGAGGTTACTACACAACCGAATATAAATATGAAGGCGTCAATTCGTCTCGATACTTACTACAGTGGTACAAAGATATGTGATTTATTTGCAAGCAAACGTAATTCAGCAACGGTTTGGCTTTGTAGCCGCTCACGTAGAAGAGATTAGCTTCGTTGAAAAGTAACTGGATTTCTCCAAATTGTCCCGGTATTACCTTACCAGCGGGATCCTGCAAACGCGAAGTAAATATCAATCGAACTATTTCGTTAGATCAAATTTTCGTCGATAACTATCGAAACATACCCTCGCGTGAGGAAACACGTCCAAAACGCCGTGGGCGGCAAATAAAGATACGGATATGAGACTTTGCCGCGGCCTTGAAGCCTTTTTTTTCTGTTCTTTGCGTTCTTGTTCGTTGGGATCGTCTTCTTCTTCGCTGTCCGTATCTGTTAACAGGTTAATTACCAAATAAAATATCCAAACACACTTTCAATGAGCTAACTTTTTCACTACTTACGATTTCTAGCGGACGATTTACACTTCGAAAAACTGGTAAACATATTCGGCGAATGGTTGAAATTCAAGTTCAAATTTTGGTTTCCGAAATCTTTGAAATTATTTGAGAAAGTTTTACTGGATGAGCGTGGAGTCCATAAGGCGAGATCAGTGCTAAATCTACGGATCAAAAAAGTCACATTGTTATTAAGAATATTGAAGGATACGTATTCTCAAAATGAGATATGTACCTGTTATAAATAACTTCGTAGAAATGCTTAGAAGGGATTTGAATGGTAACCGAGGGTAAAGTAACGTCTATTTGGAGCAAAGCGTTTTGACTGGCGTTTTCGATAAATTCTCCGATTTCTTCTTTACTCCCCGGTAACATTATTTTTTCAGCTTCGCCTATAAAATTTGGATATTTAATAAAGAAAATCGTTTGGAATATCGTAAAACAGATACACATACTGTTAGGTATAGATTTCGAGCTATGAGAATCGCTTTCTCTCGAATGAGACGGATTGGTGTCCCTCGAATGCGACGTATCACTTTCTCTCATGATCATTTTATTAGTAAACGGAGACAGTTTTTGTTTTGGCGTGTGCATGATCGACTGAGCCATCGAAGTCTCCGGTGCATCGTCTATTTCTTCTTCTAATTCGATGTAGCCGACTTTTGGGTATATTCTCATAACCATTCTGCGAAACGAAATCCTCGTTTAAAACAATGTACATTGAATTTCGATCAAAATGTGGATCGAAACGATTTACCTGGGCCATCCAAACCCTCTCCCTCCGTTTGGTAAAGACATACCGAATTTTTCGTCCACTTCAGATAAAATAAATGGAATAGGTCTATCGCTATTCGCCTCCTAAAAATAACAATACCGATCGCGATTAACTTTTGTTCGCAACAAAACGTTACACACCAAATAGGTAAATTTTTACCTGAAAAAGAACCCGAATTGATTTACACTGCACTTCGTAATTTTGCGTCAACTGGTGGCCGGAAATATTTTGGATGCTGGTTTCGGTCAATTCGACCAATAGAATATCACCGTAGACGTCTCTCTTATGCCAGTACGATCGTTCAGCCAGCGACTCCGATTCCAAATTGGGTACCGGGAATCGAAGCTTTACAATTGAAAATGGCGTACAAATTTTCCAGTCGAATTTACTCTCGACTGTTGGAGCAGTCACGACGTCGCTGAAAATTGGTTTCTGTAAAAAATAGCGTAATTTTTTAGAAATGATTTTTCGAAATGAAAATTTATCGAATCTGAGGTTTTACCGTTCTTTCGGTGAATTTATCAAACGAATTCATCAACAGGTGAAAATTACTGATGATGTCTGATAATCTATCGATAATGGTAACGTCCAGTTCTGATCGCAAATCTTGCAAATTCACACTACGTTACGAAAAATGGCGAAAAATTAATTGAAAAGATGTAAAAAAATTCTTCGAATTAACATCGTTGCCAAACTTACGTTATTTCGGTTTTACTGGGAGTCGAAAAATGCTTCGAATTGTTGAAATGCTTAAAATGAATATTAACGTCTGGTTGACAAAATACTCCAGTTTGTTCATTGTTTGTAAAATTATCGTGACGATTGAAACACAATAACTGAAGAAAAGATAACGAAATCAGTATAAAAATAATATTCCTTTGGTTTTCCAATACAAATGATTCTAATAAGCATTATTACCTCGATAAATTCATTTTTATTGTCGTCTAATTCGACCAGGCACTCGATGAATTCCACGTTGGCCATCGTTAATGATCCACGAATCTCTAAATTCACCGGATTAGATTTCTCTTCTCCGCTCAAAGTATTCGTGGTGCAATACAATCTGATTGAAAAAAATCGACGGTTAATTATCTAAAATTTAAATACTTTTCCGCCAGCTACGCTCTGATTTTAATGAAAATTTTTTACCTAAAATGGTTCCTATCTGGTGAGGCATTTTGTAAAATATTTCTGGTATTGTGGAAGTTACCTCTGCCACCGCACGCAGCTGTCAACGATATGTACTTGGTAAAAAATTGATTTGCTATTTGTTTCATTTGTTCGACAACATCGGGCGATGGCAAAACTGATTCGTTCGGTGTAACTAAAATGTCTTGATGAAGTAATATGACGGTCAAGAAATTCAGTCTTAAATGAAACAGGCTAATATCGCCACTAAAATCTGGTTCACTAACACCTCCTGTAAATTTACCAAAGTAATGAAAAAAAAAAAAATCATAGTTTCGATGGTGTTACCTTTTTCTTTATGTTTACTGTGATGATGCCGTGGTTGAGAAGATCCGTAAGCTTCGGATGTTTTACTACGAAAAATAAATCACGATGTTGGTGACAAATATCGTAGAATTTAAAATGTTCTTGAAATATTGTTTACCTGCTGTACTGGTAACTGCTGACACTACTGCTGTACGAAGAAGAAACCGAATTAGCCACACTGGACGTTAAACTATTACACGCGTGTCCTTTGACAGGATGAAAATCGTCATCGCTTTCGTCCTCTAAAATATATATGACAAATAATTTATACCATAAGACAATTTCTTTCTTTTTCAGTGCTTGCACTTACCAACACCACCGGTCGACCAACCGGTTGCATTTTGAAGACTTTTCGATTCGAAGGTGTTTAAATTGGTTGGACTTATTTGTTGGGTCAATTCGTGTTCAACTCTTTCGAAATCGAAAGATGTCATTGGTTTTTGGTTATAACGAGATCTACTGACGACATTACTATAAACACAGCGTCAGATTAATACCGTAATTTGAAACATTTCCAATTGGGTAACTGAATGAAAATATACCTTGTATCTTGTAAATGGGGAGACATCAATCCACCGATTAGTTCGCCAATTGTACGTAACTGTCTTGGCGACAGAAACATTATTAATGAGCTTAAATTCACCTCCAAATCAACCTGAAAAAAAACCAACATTGAAGCCAACAATCGTTTTTCAAAGGGTTTCATTTTTGATACATGTAGACTTACTTTGGCACCAGAAATATTCTCTTTTTGTTTGACTTTCACCCTGATTTCTTGTTTCCCTAATAATTTACCGATTGTGATAATATCGTGATGGCTGATTTTTTTCTCGAAAATGTCATTTTCACTACCCTGCGAAAAGAGTATTAATCAAATTGCCGGCAGTAAAGGGGAAAAAAGAATACTACGAACTATCAAGCTCACGGATTCGCTGATAAGACTGCGGCACATGGTACGATTCGAAGCGTGAAATTCGTTCGAATAGAATTCTACTCCTTCGAATGAGAACATTTTCGTTGAATAGGCTGCCGATGGTTTCGTTGTATTTTCGTCTATGTCTTCGGTACTGGTTTCGTCGTAATAGGTGAATCTGTACGAACAGGGTCATGGAGAAATTGCTTTGATGGGGTTTAAAATAGAGAATTGGTTATCTTACTCTTTTATGTGTGCTTCGATTGCTACACCCGTTGAGCTTTCTTTAGGTAAATGCTCTAATCTGATGATCGAATTTATGAATTTTAATCTCACTCTGGTTAATACTGAAAAAATGAATTAGTTATTTTTTAATTACAAGTTGAAAACTTTTTTTTTTTTTTTGTAAAAATTCATTACATCAGATGGCCCCTACAATGTCTTCATTAGGAATCGGTACAGGGTTAGCATACCCTGTAGTAGAATCATCATTTTATAATTGGAAAATAAATTTTTACCAACAAATAAAAATATTCACGTATAGCCTATCTCTCATCAGATGGCCCCTACAATGTCTTCATTTAGAATCGGTTCAGGGTTAGCATTCCCTGTTGTAGGAAATCATCACTTGAGAATTAAACATTAAATCAATCCATCAGATGGCCCCTACAATGTCTTCACTTCACATATCAGTCCACGGTTAGCAGACCGTTCGTGTAGGAAATCATCACGTAGAATATAAGCTAAAAAATATGAGTACACCTAAAGTTATCTTACTAGAATCTATAGTTTTGGCGAATTCTTCTACGCCATTTACAGTATTGGTGGGCTCTTGTTCCTGTTCGGTTTGTTTTAGACATTCTTCGGCTATCTGAATGCTACTTGTCATTGACGACCACATAGATTCAAAAACTGAGGAAGTTCCTAAAAATTACGCAACTCGGTTATCCAATGATCATTCATCAGGAAGGACGATTAAAAGTTGAAACAAAGAATACAAACCACAATCAGATCTAGCCTTAGGTTGTATGACCAAGTTCAAACCATGAACTTCAACGGAGCTGGATTCGTTCAACAAAGAAGACCACGGTATTGAAACAGATATCTCGGCAATAAACCCATCGACGAATTCAATAGGCCAGTTGTGTTGTTCGCCCAAGTCATTTAGAGCCTGCACACATTAAAACGTAACAAAATCTTGAAAATTTAAATTTGACTAAGATAGGTACATGATACATTGATACGTACTTGGACGTCCAAAGATACGTCAGTTACCGAACCGATTCCATTATATAAGTCAACTGTTAGTTGATCTAGGGTCAATTTTTCCTCCAGAAACTGCCCTAGGTATCTTTGTAGCAGATATCTGCATGATCGTTTTTTTATACCATCAGACCAAGGGAAAAACCACGGCATCGTTAACTACTAATGTACAACATAAGCGTAATATTTTCAGCGTAATGGTGTTAACCTAATTAAACAAAGCGATAAACATAGAAAAAAGTACAAAATTATAAAACTTCACGTGTATAAAAAATTTCGTTGATTTTTAACTGCGTAGCAAAACACAAAGAAAACGCATTTTAAAGTACATTAATTGATTAAAAAAATTCTACCTCGCTCAAAAATAAACACAGCTGTAAAATCACAGAAAAACAAAATAAACCAGAAACGAAAACAGCTGATGAATCAGGGACGTCATAAAAATATTCACCAATCACGTTGCGTGTCAATATGAAAGTGTATTTTTATTGGTCGAATAATTTTACAGATTTTTTTGTTTTGAAAACAGCAACTGATAAAACAACAATGTGATTCAAATTTCAAATTAAACATTTTTGTGAATTAAATTGGGTAAATGTATATTTTGTAAAATTCAATAAATTCAAAAATTTTGTGGAATAATGTAACCGGTACCATGATCCACTTCTATGTATTTTATCTTTCGAAGCACATACTTTCGAGCTTTCCACTTGAAAACTACTTGAAGTCATGATCAAGAGCACAACTTTATTTTTTCTAATCAAAACATTTAATCAAGTATGATTTCTGTCAAAACGCTATCTAAATCGGAGATTTACTTCTATTTCATTAGTTGGACATTTGGGATATTTTATTCGGTTTATCATGTCTTCATTATAGGGAATAGTAAGTACATTCAAATCAAATACTTAATATTACTGTTGACTAATGAAGTGTTTTTTTGTTTACTAGAATTTTTATACTTATTTGATTATGCTCTCGCTCCTGGATGGCTATTTTTGAACCGGAAAAAGGACAGGTGCGATGATGAATGGGAAATTTGGGTGGATTTTATCATAAACAGACTCGGCGTTTGGATTTTGATTCATCATTTCGGATCTCGAATCTTACACAAATTTTTTGTCAAGGTAATAAATTATTTTCAATGTTTCTTTTGGTGTTTTCTTAACCATCACACGAATTTTCATTTTCAGGCCCTTCCTTCGTGGTATTTCATAGTTACCTCAGCGTTTCTAGTCTTCCACTACGATATACGTATATTTTTCATTTTTTTACTACAACCGGTGATATTTTCCTTACTCATTAGTATTACAAAGTCACAAATTTTACTATGGATATTTTGCTATGCAGCGTGTTCCGTATCTTTCTACTTACTGTGGATGATGGTAAGGATATTTAAATCATCTGTTTGAATGATAGAATATTTAAAAATTGTACATAATCGTTTATGATTTTTTCAGTACGATAGTTCTTACAATGAAGAAGTCCAACTTATGTCCGGTTCTTTAATGTGGATTTACTTGAGATGTATTAGTTTCTGTATTTTCACCCGAACTAAGAAACTCGACTGGGTTCTAATTTGCAGCTTTTTCAGTTACATTTTTTATCTGCCTTGTTTTTTCTTGGGCCCTATCGTACTATATGACGAGTTTTATGAGAAAGTAATTACCGATTTAGTACGTATAGTTTTTTTTTTCATGATTCATCTTTTCAATATTACTTATTTTTTTATTTCAGTTGAATTTCAAATCTAAACGTTATGCTTATAAATCTTACACATGGTTGATTTGTCAAAATTTACGTTACTTTGCGTGGCTCTACTTCACAGAATTTTTACTTCATTTCATCTATATTAATTGTCAACAACCTTACACGCAAGTAAGTACTTGAAATGATGATGTTTTATAAAATTTTAAAGCATTTTTTATTTGAAATTTTATTAGTTACTGATAGATACGAAAAATGAAAACGTATGGATCATGTATGGAACTGGATTCGCTATGGGGCAGTTTTTCTTTTTAAAATATACCGTCATATATGGATTAGCTATAACTTGGACCAAGTCAGAAGGATATAGGACTCCTGATCCGCCCAAGTGCATTGCCAGAATATATTTATATTCTGAGATGTGGCGAAGTTTTGATCAAGGGCTTTATCTGTTTATTAAGAAGTAATCCATTTAAGAACTTTATTTTTAGATTTTTTGAACCTACTAATCACACACTGAAATTACTAATTTAGGTATATATTCGAACCATGTTTGAAGTTCGTCAATTCCAAATCATTATTTGCCAAATTGTGGGTGAACTTTGTCTGTTTCGCATTCATTTACATTTGGCATGGTCAATATTATTTCGTGTTCATGTGGTCCTTCCTTAACTACTGTGGCATTGTAATTGAAGCAGTTGCTAGAAGAATTTCCAAAACTGAAGCTTATTTAAGGATCATGGTTAGGATTCTGTTTTTCTCTTGATGAATTTCATTTCGAATTACTTCATATTTTATGTTTTGTGAACAGGATCGACTAGGACAAAAAAATGAACGGCGATTTTTAGCCTTCATTTCTGCTCCTTTGACTATTTTTTCTGCTGTATCCAATTTCTATTTTATTGGTGGTAAAGAAGTAGCTGAAAGTTATTTGAACTTTTTTTACAAACATGGTACGTCGTGTTGTTTATAATTCATCATGTGATAATTGATGACGTCCAAAATTTCGTGTTTTTGCAGGTACTATTTTCAGCTTGGGCTGCCTGTGGTTTTTTCTGTATTCCCTTTGTCACGTTTCGATGGAATTTAATGAAAGAGAAAAAATCAAAAAACATAACCTTGTTCACAGTTTATAGTTTTCAATGCATTCTGTCCTGTATTCTTGTATTCAAAATAAATCGTTTTGATACGTATCACGTAAAGGGAAAAACATTTATTTAAAATAATTGTAAAATTGTAAATACATGGGTAACTTGGATTTGTTTATAATTAAGATAAGATAATCATTGTAAGCAAACCAAACTTTAAAATGTTTGAAATCAAGGAAACTGCAATGCGAAAAAATGACATTTATCGCTAATAAGCAATCAAAAGCTTCAACTTCATTAATTCTATTCACAAGATTTGAAACAAAAGAAAATTCTACGTTCGAGCAATTATTAATCATAATATTATAAATAATTTAGGCCTAACAAAAATAAAAGAAAAGTGTAACAAGTTCATACAAAATTACCATCAAGTAAAAATGATAATTATATACGTCATAATTTTACGTATTAGAAGTTCGATGATGTACGTAATGGTTTAAAGGTAGTGAAAAAACCTCGTATTATCATGATTCAAAACCTCGAAGTTTTGTGGCAGTACTGCCACACATATATAAAAAATATGAAAATATAAAAAAAGTGGAAGAATTATCTTCTTTTATACCTTTGGTTTGAGACAAATGTAGTCGAATTACATTACACGGCATTTCTATTGGAGTGAGAACTGGGTACGTTGGCTTGAACAACATTTGAAGAAGTTTTACATTCGTTGTTGGAATGTGTTTCAGTTGTGGGACACATTCCTTCGTTGATGAGCTTTTGCCTTTCTCTGAACATCGACACTCGCATATTCTCCAACTGGTGATACCCGCACAGTTTCAGTAAAGCGAATACGGTCAAACCAACCCAACATGCCCATGATGCCCAAGCTCCAAACTGAAAGGTAAATTCGTATAAGCACCCACAGTTAATGCGTATGGGTTATTTACTCATCGACAAGGAAAAGTATTACATACTTGAGCTGTTCCTAATTCAATATAGAAACCTGAAGTATCGATATGGTCTGATTTATCAATAGCATTGCCGGCAGCTATTTCACACCTGCGAAATTTCACAGTAAATTCATTCGTTAAAAATGCACTTTATTCCACATGAGATCGTACTCCTATAATGATGATGTGCAATACTCACGAAGGGAAACGTTCAGTCATATTTTTACACCAAGTCATAAAACCGTAAGTTATCATAGCAGATGCAATCAACGTGAAAAAGCATAAGATGACACATGCAATTACGTCGATAAATGCTGACAGAAATGAACTGCAAGCACAAGCACACATAGGTCATAGTCATGAAACCTACGAATGAATAGCTTTTTAAACATTACGAAATACTACCTGTCGGTTCCTCGGTAAACGAATAAAGACATTCTGTAAATTTGTATGGCTGAGACGACGAACAACAATACACCAACAAATATTGTATAATTACAGTACGCTTGAGAAGCCCAGTTCACCAGAAATTGACCTGTTTCTTGCCACGAGCCAGTGGAAAATAACAAACAATGGCCCCTAAAAAAGAAAAAGGTTAGATAAAAAGTTGCAACATGCGAATTATGTTAATAAGAAATGCAAATACGTACTGAAATTCATCCTGATGTAAACTCATTGGAATTATTAAGCAAAGTGACAGGATTAGGGATATCACATATCCGCAGATCTGACTAACGAGTAGAATATTGAGCGGCATTTTGGAAAGTTCTCACTCAGCTTTGATGAATGATCATTAGAACAAACTGAACGTCGTTTAAGAATTAATCATAATCATAAAGGAATTAATCACGTATCATATTCGTATCTGTATCACACATTTACAAAAAAAAAAAAATTGTAAAACTTTTGCGTGTTGAAAAGTTGAAAACAAACAAAAATTTCCAAGTCAAGTTGCGTTCATAGTAAATGAAAATTGACGCATCGTTCTAACCATCTCATTGGTTAGTGATAAGCATTTGACCAATCAGAGTAGAGAAAGTAAAGCTGTCTACATTATACATACGTCACACGTTTTGTTTCGAATTTCGATTTTATCTCCAGCACCTACAAAAATTTTGAATTACCATTTTCTTCTTGTGAACAATAAACTTAAAATTGAATCGACAAACGAATTAATTTCAACATGGAAATGAAATTCGTTGAAGATATCACCTGATGACTTGATATTTCTTACTTCGGCGTTGAGCGATGAAAAACTAATCCGGGATTCAGATTCAGAATTGTAGCCCAGCGGTCCAGCCATGTGACATTTTTTGGTAATGTGAATTGTGATTAATATGCTAATGAATAGAACAATTTTTTATTTTAATTTCATCTTCCGACAACATTATAGAATGCAACAATCGTAGCTGAACAAAATTGTCGTTAGAAGATGATGAATTAACGTTCGAATAATTTGTAGAATAGAGTTTTATTGAACCAACACAGAACACCTCCAGCTCCTACAGCGCTGAAGCACAGCTGAGAGTGTTTCGTTTCAGTGAAGTGCCAAACTTGGCCATTTTGAAGATTCAAACACATTTTCATCAAACGCCGTGAGAAATGAGAACGACAAAAGAACTCGACCAACAGAAGTAAGAGTATTGTTTGTTCATCTGTTTGTAAAGTACCTATGCATTTTTGAGTATTAATATTAATACTCAAAGCTATGCATGCGTTAGGCTTGCAATATGAAATCTAATTTGTCAATGTGAAGCACAAATCATATATCAAACTCAAATTACCGAAAATAGGCACCTACAGCTTCTTAAATTTTTGATTTTTTTATACCCTATCTATTTTTATTTTTTGTATGATATCGCCACGTGCTAGTAATTTTTTTCAAATGAAAATTTTTCTGAAAAACAACCAATTTTCATTCGACATCACATTTATGAGCTTATGAATGACGAAAAAAACTTCCTGAGTTAATTTGACGTGTTTGTTATGGGATAATTACAGTATACACAATTGATACCTTCAATAAAAATAAACCCGTCATGTAAATTTCTTTCCACATCGTTGATTTAGATGTGATTTGTATGTCTCAACACGTAGATATTACGTTTGTAATAATTTTCGCAAGCATGAGGGAAACGTACTTGAAAATTTTTGTTTCGTTATTTTCTCAATTAATGATGTTGTGTTGTGTTGGTACTAGTACGTTTGTGATTCAACCAACGTACCTATATTTTTTTTCTTCCAAAAAGTTGTACCGTACCGTATGTTTTTCAAGGTATGTTTTTGAATTATTCATAAAATGATAGGACCAATAAAAATCGCATAGGTGCGGAAATTGAATTGATAAATTTTAAAAAATTTGAACCCAAAATCACCGATTTTCTGTTAGGCTCCTGTATAAAATTTATGAAATGGAATTTTCTTATTATCAAACTGCATAATGCTGTTTCATTTGTAATACTCGATTATTAAAAACGCATGCATTCATCGATCATTAAATTTTTCAAATGCATTCCAACTATACCCCTTCTCTTTTCAAATACCACCTAGCTGTAGCCTGTATCTGCAGTATTACTTGTATACGAAGTTCGTTTTCATTCGTAAAATTTCTCTTGCCTGTTTATTTTTTTCACAATATTTCTAGTTCAAAAGTAAATCTAAATTAGTCAGAGTCCACTTCTATTTAAATTTTATGTCTTAACGAGTATTGTTTATTTTTTTTTATTTTCATGTAGGTATGTTAATAATGCTCGCACTTACATCCTACGGTTACAACAATTTGTTTAACCTCAATTTACTCAATAAGTTCAGTATTTAAAAAAGCTTTGTGTTAGATATGCGTCCTAACTTATACAATTCTGAATTTTTTTTCAGACTGTAATTTCAATGACAATTTAATCCTGGTCGCTGTAGTCAGTTAGCTAAATCAGTTTTAGAAGTTGATACCTACGTGATTGTTTGTTTCAAACGCGAGAAATAAATAAATCCGTGTACTTGGTGAGTTTTTTTTTTTTTTTTACTCTTTTCGCTTTTGAAGAATTTTTCAATGATTTCATAAAATATTTTTCTAAAGTATGATACGTATGTATTCATTTTCTATTTTTCAAAAATAAACATTTGAAAAGATCAGTGAGGCTTTTTCAGGGATAAGTACGTACCGGACGTATCAATTTAATTCTTTTTCTTGTATACTCTCGAGTTGGTATTTATATTTTTATTTATGTCGTTTTTGTGTGTTTAAATATCAACTGATGCTGATGCAAAAATTTATTCCTCAATAGATAGGCCTGATTTTAGGGAATAGAAATAAGCATAAATATTTTACCTATTTCTCTGGAAAAGTCATTTTAAATTATTTTGGTCAAATTAGGCATTTGGTTTAGCCAGTGACGTACCGATAGAGGGGGGGGGGAGCTTCCCCCCTGAACAAATTATTTTACTGAAAAGTTGGGAAAATCGGACTTTTGAACAGTTGTAATTTTCCCTACTAACGTAAAAGCAAAAAAATACAACTTTTTCAAGCTATAATTTCAACTTTTTGAAAAAATTTTTTCAAAATTTTCGCCCTCGCTTCGCTCGGGCTATAACACCAACCAATTCACACTATGACATG
>FIZT01045695.1:0-10604 GCA_900065295.1 Paracoccus marginatus
TCTGCGGTTTGAAAAAAAATAAACAGCGAAGCGAATGAATTGCAGTACCCATAGATACTAGGTAGGCATAGGCACATATCATAGCCAACAGTCGAATTAAATGAGGAAAATAAAAATCATTGCACGCGATTAACTGATGCGTGGATTGAAATAGTACCTAAATGTCATTTAACGGAATTTTTTTCTCAACCATCGGCACATTAAACGAGCCGTTTCTGCGTTGATAAAATTTTCAAAATGTTGAATCGAGCAACGTAGGTATAAATTTGGAGTTGTGGCACGGCGTCAATAAATTTTAATTCGCCGACGCAAAATATTCCCCATAGTATGAGGTAAAAAATCCTCGTTGGAAGCTACGCTACTCTACGTATAGAAAAAATTTCAAAATGAAATGAAACATTCAAAAGTGCAATGCGATGCTCGTTTTGTGCACTGATAGTAGAACTCGGTGCAGTGTACGTAGGTATACGGTGCGGTTTGGGAAAACGTTGCATAGTAGGTCAGCTTCAAAACGCCGCTTTCTTATCGCTTTAAAACAAATTCCATTTTCTGTTACAAACTCCATTAGGAGAGAAGCTTTGAATGTGATATTATTGCCCATTACGGTGCGCCATTAAAGATCATTGATAGGTACTGCTCGTTGTTATTACGCGAGTTACATCGTAGGTACTAGGTAGCGTATGTACTTACTTACGTACGTAGGTATGCAGTATGATGATTCTTAATTCTGCGCTTACTATGGTAAGTAGAAACACTTACTTACCTATCTACGAATTGATTTATATTTCTACATTTGTGAAAATACGAGATTTTTTGAGCTTTGTAAAAGTGTTCTAAAAATCATACTTGTTGGCGAATTTTTGAATATTTTTGTGTAATTGGTAAGTCGTGTGCATTCAATAACATTATAGATGCTAAATCTGTTCATCGTATCGATATTAGATGTCTTTTGATTTATGCTAAATCTCATTTTTACAACGTCTCACGGTTATATGTATTGTATCAATATGTTTACGCAAACGACTTGCAGACGTTATTTGACAAGATGGCTTGATAAATGACTTCTGAGAATTAGAGAGGCTTATAAGGCAGATAGATAGCAGCCTGAGAATTTAATCCTTAAAATGGGTTTAGAATGTATTTCATAGTCTTTGAACATCTCAAAAAGACGCCCTAGGGTACGACCGATAAGCAAGGTGGAAGAATGACGATAGTATATTCGCTGTTCAACGCATCAATGAACTATACACATTTATTTTTTAATTTCGGATCTCAACAATTTTCGATTATAAACTTCAGAATCAGAATCTAGATAAATTACGTATACAATTTTTTGCTATCAACTCTAAAGTTAGGTACGTACCTACTTTTATTGTTAAATTCGCGTTTTAAAATTTTTTAAAGTAATGATTTTGAAAAAAGTCCCGCCAAAAAATGTAAAGGGTACCCCCTGTTAAGATAGGTGAATCTGCCTAAGAGCTACTTTTCAAAACTAACCATCAGACATAATGAAGGACTCCAAAAAAAAATTTAGGGCGTATTTTCCACCTCCCACCCCACCCCCTCACCATTTTGTGAATTTCAGGCGAAGCGGTCGCGGAAAAGGTGTATAGAGGAGTAAATTTATTGAACCGCTGAACACGATTTCGAGATTAGTTTTTTTCCTCGATGATGTTCACTACCTAAAACCGACGATTCAAAGTTTCAATCAACGTTTTTTGGTAGTAAACGTCATCGAGGAAAAAAACTAATCACGAAATCGTGTTCAGCGAGTCAATTTACTGCTACATATCTACACCTTATTCGCGACCACTTCGCCTGAAATTCACATAATTGAATTTTCACCCTGTGAATTTCAAGTTTTGACAGGCTGCAAGGGTGAGTATTGGTCGAATGGAAATTCCAATGTCAGATTCGGTCTCTACGCATCAAATTACCTCCATGTAGATAGACGCTTTTCACGATAATTTTGAAAAAACTTGGAAAAATTTGATTTTTAAACCATTTTTCTCCTGAAAATGTGGGGGGAAATTGAATTTTTCAAGTTTTTGCCAAAATTATCGCGAAAAGTGTCTAGATGGAGGTAATTTAAACCGTAGAATCAGAATTTGGCATCAGAATTTTTTTTTGATCAATATCCCCCCTCCCTCGTACCCCGTCAAAATTTGAGATTTTTGCACAAGGGTGCATTTTTCATCAAGTGCCTGGTGAGCTAAAAATCAGGAAAAATTACCATATATTGCCCCTAGGTCGGCCCATATTTGTACCGAAAAGAAAAAATGTATGTCTTCTAGTTTTGAAATTATAGCGATTTTAAAGTTTCTAAGCAGGTTTTTGGCTAGAATGCAGTGCAGAAAAATCTGAAAACATTCCAAGTAGGTTTTTGACTAGAAAGCAGTGCAAAAAAATTGAATAATTTTCAAATGTTTGTTACCACTTTCCGTATACACCATATAAATTTCAAAATTTTTTGTTTATCAAGTACCAAAATAGGATTTTTCAACGAAAAAACGATATTTCGGGGGTTGTAGGGGTGAGGGGGTGGTGTGGGAGGTCGAAAATACGCCCTAAATTGTTTTTTGGAGTCCTTCATAATGTCTGATGGTTAGTTTTAAAAAGTAGTAGCTCTTAAGCAGATTCACCTATCTTAACCGGGGGTGCCCTTTCACCTCGAGCCTATGCAAGTTCAAAAACCTACCTAGGCATCTACGTAGCTCATCTAACTTTAGAACACCTAACGAAGAATCGATCTGGTGACAAAAAAAAAAAAATCTTAGTTCAAGTCAGAGTTTTAACCAAGCTGGTTTTTCGCTCCAAGATGCGACGTCACTCGACGTCATTTTATTTGTAAAATGAAAAGGCGGTAAATTTGGCGCTTTGCCACCGCTCCCATGCCTCCACCCATCGAGCCGTATTCGTCGATAGGGAACTGCTCCTCTAATTAAGAACTGCCGCCCACGTCTCACCGTCGCGTTTATATCTTTCGTTTCAGGAAATTAAGAAAAAGCAGCGAAAGGAAATTGATGAAAAAAAATTAAAAAATTGGGCGTTTTTGTTATTAATTTCAAGCTTTATCGTCGACGAATATAAAATTATATAATTTTTTTCTCCAAAATATCCACAGTATAATTTAATGCATCGACGAATTCGCCCTCTCGCAAGTATTTTTTTGTCCTTTTTTTTATTATTTTTTTATTTGGTTTCAATCAAAAAAGGTAATTTTGAACGTTTTTGCTTAATTTACGTTACTCGGGATTCGATTTATGATAATAATGCGGAAGAGTTGACCTTGTTGGGATAAATTTGAATTTTATGTTTACAAGTGTTAGGTATTATTAGTTTTCGCTTCGCAGAAGGAAAACGTTTCGTTGGTTAATTGATTACGGTAAACGTTCGCCCCCAGGTAATGTTACGACCGCGTTAATTAATTGTTACGACGACTAATTTTACAGCATATCGAGAGTGAGAAAAGATTCGAGTACCTGGGCCAAAAATCAACGTAGTTTCATCTCTCGTGTAGAAAACTGAAGCTCGAAACATGAGTACGAACGGGGTTATACGCTTAGGTATACGTATAGGCGATTGACAATGAGTAATATGGGTGTAGTTTTTATAGAAGTTTATTTTACTCGTAAGTGAAATGACATTCTTTCGGATTACCTACATAATATGTATACCTAGGTATGAATAGAGTACTGTTAATGGGGCAAATTTGTCTTCCAACTTTAATTATGACAGCTTTGCTAATGGATAAGTGAATTTTATTATCGTTACTTGCATTGGGAAATTCATTTACACATGTAATTTGCAAATTTTTCTCGTCGTATGACTCATAAAATTAAATGAGATACCCTTAGGTTGAGGCACGTGGCAAAATTAAATCTTCAGAGAAATTCATTCTGATTGGTACTTTGAATCTGTACACAATGATGCTGAAATCTTGGGTAGTAAGTGACTGAAAAATCTGGAATGCACTGTGAAAAAAAACAAAAATTGTAGTACAGTGACGTCGGTTAAACTACACGAATAACAACATAACAATGAACTGAGCTGGATTTGTAATGCGGGAAACTTGTTTGGATTTTCTCATCTTTCCGATAATTGCGTAGCTTTTCGGATGTATTGGCACTTAAATACGCTATGTGATCATCGAGCATTAATTTTTTTTAGAGGTCTTCACTTTATAATAACACGTGAAAATGAGTAGAACATTGTGACATTTCGCGTTACAAAGCTGGTTTTCGAGATAGTTTTCACCATGAATTTTTCGAACTGTAATACGGTTCACTTTCTGTTTTATTTTTTCTGTTACGTGTTTTTTTTCAGTGAAGCCGCGAAGACTAATTCGAGTAAGTTCAATTTGAATGCTTCTCTTTCTATATTTTTCATAATTCGTCGTACCTACTGAATTTGAATTACGAAGGAATATCGCGCCGAGATGTGGTATTTAATGCTCCGACGTACATTGGACGGAAAACAGAAAGCAGTAAGGGTTAAATTTTTGATATTTTTATTTGAATTATGTGATTGAAGAGGCGTATCGATTCTTAATCATTTTATTTTCAATATTATAGTGTGCAATGCATACACTACACAAGCATGTAACGGCGCCTTGAGAGCTCAACGAATTAATGTAGCTGTTGCCGGAGTTGGTATGTCAAGTTCACCTGGTGACTTTTCTGAAGCAGCGGATAACATTACCAATGACGTTCATGAACCTGCCAGGAGGGGTAGATTATCGAGATTGGAAAAGAGCAAAGTAAAAAAATCAATTACATTGGTATATTTCAAAATATAATTCAACTACTTAGTATTTCCTCGCTGCAGCAAGAAAATATACTTGAAGGCAAATCAATTCTACAAGAAAATTCGAACGAAACGAAGGAAATTGAAGAAATAAAAATTCAGGTTGTAGGAGGAAGATTAGCAAGACCAAAAGAATACCCTCATATGGTGAAAAAAACTGATTTAATTTTCATGGTCTCATGGTCACAAGTTTATAGTCGTAAAAATGAGAAGCATTTGATTTTTTTCAAAGGCTCTGATCGGGTACGGTAAATATTCATCAGTGAGATGGTCTTGTGCTGGTACTTTGATAAGTGAAAAATTTGTGCTCAGTGCTGCGCATTGTGTTTCATCCAACGAGTAAGTCTACTCACTTATTTTACTCGATTTAAAAAAAAACAATAGGTACCTAATTATAGAATGCGCGTGGTACCTATCCGTAGAGGTTACCCGAAATACATACGACTAGGAGAACTAGACTTGGGAACAACCAAAGATGATGCTGGAACAGTTGATTATGCAATTTCTCAAGTGATCGTTCATCCGGGTTATAAACCTCCTATTCAATACAACGACATTGCATTATTTAAATTCTTGGGCGTGTATTCGTTTACCAAATACATAAGACCAATTTGCCTAAATATTTACCACAATTTGCCTAACCAAAGAACCACCGTGGTTGGATGGGGATCTACCGGATACGGTAATTTTTAATTATTTTGAATTGTTGACGAGTTTCAGACCAGGCAACTTTTTTTTTACCTAGGTGAGAAAGGTAGCGAAAAACTTTTGAGTGTTGATTTAAACTTGCAACCAAATGAACAATGTGATTTGTTGTACCGGGGAACTGGACTACCGTATGGATTCAATGCGAGTAGCCAGATCTGTGCAGGGTATGCTCCAGGAGGAAAAGATTCATGTCAGGTAAGCATACAGTGATCTGGTTTGAAATTGGGTACTGGATATGGGTAATGGTTATGTCATATCTACGTATAGTATCGGGTGTTCCCTTTATAACTCTTGTGATGTTTTTGTGTAATGATCAGGGAGATTCCGGAGGTCCATTACAAATGGTGAATTACCGTGCTGGTTGTACAACTGTGCCAATTTATAAACAAATTGGAATCGTATCATTTGGAGAGAGTTGCGCCTTAGCAGATACCCCAGCAATATACACCAGAATATCTTTTTTTATTCCGTGGATTGAAAGTATTGTTTGGAATTGAGTACAAGTATAATTTTATTTCATGACTTGTGGGTGATTCATTAGGTACATAAATACTTATACCTAGGTTGAAAAAATATCTGTAAAGATGAAGTCTTCTTCACGCTAAAGAATATCAATTTTGTAACGACTTTTAGTGTTACCACTCGGGTAACACTGGTTTATATATATGTATGTTGTCGAGTGTAATAACTATACATATTATGTTGTCGAATATAATAATCAATAAAGAGTTATAAAAGCTATAACAGATTGGCGACGAGGATAAAAATTTGTTTCATTAATGTTTCATTAATTCCTGTATCCTGTTGTTCGAGTGCTATGTAAATCACGAGATAATTAGACATTTGATATCAATTATAGTGCTCTTGTGTTACGATAACGAAGTGATATGCCGCCACACCGCGTGTCATATTACCGTGGATGATTCAACCTCAACGTAAGAATTCCATTCTACATTTGTCTCCAGTTCCAGTTCCAGTATACTTATCGATTCGATAATGGCTATCACAGCCGCCCAGTTACAAGAAATCCTGAATCAACAGCAGGCGACATTCGCCGCATCTCAAGAGGCAATGCTCACGCGGGTCCTAAAACAAAATGCCCCGAGTACACAAACGTACATCTCGAGTTTTGAAAACTTCGACATCAAAAACGAATCCTTCAAACTATACAAACAGAGATTCGAAAACTACATAACGAGAAAAGGTCTCAAGTTGGATGCGGACGCACCACAGATTGCCAAGATCTTCTTAGACTCGATCGGAGCGAAATATTTTACGATGTGTAATGATTTAGCAGCGCCGAAAAAGATCGAAGAGCTCAAGTACAGTGAAGTAGTATCGCTATTAGAAAACCATCTGGCGCCACAACGTAACGTGATGGTTGCTCAACATCAATTCTTATCAAAGTATCAAACTGATAAGCAAAGTATCAGTGAATATATCGCCGCTCTTCGCAGTGAACTTGGTGATTGCAAGTTTATATCACCTTGCGAGTGTAAGATCTCGATAGCGGACATTTTTCTTCGTGCTCAATTTATTCGAGGTATCCGCGACAACTATATTCGAGAACAACTTCTACAGTCAGCAGAAGAAGCATTCGACGCAATATCGAAGAAAGCTCTAGCTCTAGAGGCATCGAGAAGTGATTCGCAACAAATGACAAATGAAAATTCGAACGCAGAAAATGTACATAAAATTCAGTCCGGAAAAGAACGTGAAAAACGCAATGAGCGTCGGGATGAAAAAGACTCGAGGTATCGTGCACCTGATCGTAGTGATGAAAAAGATTCGAGACATGGTACGCCTTTCAAGTCCAAAGTAGATTACAAAGAGATGGGAATCGATGGTATGTGTTTGCGTTGCAGCAGAAGTAACCATAAAACCAGAGAATGCCGTATCGATCCGTCGAAACTAGAATGCGATAGTTGCAAAAAAACTGGACATGTTGCTCGAGTTTGCATTACATCGCTATTACAAAAGAAAAGTAAACCGAAGTCAGAAGCAGTAAATTCTATTCGATCAGATGATTTTGGTATCTATAAAATCGAAGAAGTATACCAATGTAACACCGAAGATGATAGATACTTCATTCACGTGTATATCGAAAGGAAGCCGGTGTTGGTAGAAGTAGACTCAGGGAGCAAATATACCCTAATTACATATCAACAATGCATCGATTTAAACCTTGAGTCGTCACTACAACCAACGAATATAGGATTCAAAGGTGTTACGCAACACCCGTTCAAACCGTATGGAAAATTGGCTGTCAACGCTACATACAATGGTAAATCGATCAATGACGAGGTATACGTGGTGCCAAACGAATACCCGCCTGTATTGGGCCGCTCATGGATTCGAAAATTCAAAATAAACCTCGAAGATATCGACGAACATTCTATCAACATCGCACCAGCCAGCTCAATCAATAACATCAGCTCAGATGAAATTTTTGAGCAGTACAAGGACGTGTTCGAAGGAAAAATTGGCTGCGTTCCAGGTTTTAAAGTACATCATGAGCTACGTGAAGGTTCGAAGCCAGTATATCATCGTGAACGGCCTCTACCATACGCTTTGACAAAACTGGTAGAAGAAGAGCTCAAACGACTTGAAGATGCCGGTATAATTTCGAGAACAGAAACTAGCGACTGGGGATCACCACTAGTCGTAGTGCTGAAAGCCGATGGTAGCGTACGTTTATGCGTCGACTACAAAGCCGGTGTTAATAAATGCCTGAAAGATGCGCACTATCCGATCAAGAAAGTTGACGAAATTTTCAATACGTTAAAAGGCGCAAAATTCTTTTGTAAGCTCGACTTGTTTAAAGCGTACTTGCACATCATGGTCGACGAGCCATCGAGCGAAATTCAAACAATAACAACGCATTTGGGTACGTTCAGGGTACAGCGATTATCGTTTGGTATCAAAACAGCGCCAGCCGAGTTCAATCGCATTATTGATCAAATACTACGACCGCTAAAATGTGTAGTGGCGTACTTCGACGATATTGTTGTATTTGGAACAACGATGGAAGAATGCCGTACTAATTTAATCAATGTCTTGAATCAACTTCGAAAATACAACCTACATTTGAACGCAAACAAGTGTGCACTATTTGCCCGAAGTATTGAATACTTGGGGTATGTCATCGAGTTCAATAAAATCCAGAAATCTCCGAAGAAAATCATAGCGATTCAAAAAATGCCTATTCCGTGCTCTGACGTTGAAGTGAAGAGGTTCTTAGGCATGGTGACGCATTATGCGAGATTTATTCCCGAGCATTCAACGTTAACAGCTCCATTACGTAAATTACTCAATGAAAATACGCCGTTTGTGTGGGACAACGATTGCCAAATAGCATTTGACGCGCTTAAGGAAGAAATAGCGAGTGATCGAGTCCTTGTACCATATGATCCGAATTCTCCAGTTCGTCTTGCTTGCGATGCCAGTCCGGATGGTGTAGCCGGAATCTTATCACATTTCGACGGTGATAAAGAATGTCCAATCGCATATTGTTCGCGTGCACTAACTAGTGCCGAATCAAATTACTCACAACTCGATAAAGAAGCCTTAGCGATTGTGTTTTCGGTCAAGTATTTTTTTCAATACTTGTTCGGTAGGAAATTTCAACTAGTATGCGACAATAGACCGCTAACTCGAATTTTTCATCAAGATGCAGCCATCCCAGAAATGACAGCGGCAAGATTGCAACGTTACGCAGTTTACCTCGCAGGATTCAATTTTGAGATAATCCATAAAAAAGGCGCGGAAAACGTTCACGTCGATTGTTTGTCCAGAGCGCCAGCTCCGGTCGCAACAGACACTATACTGGACCCAGTAGGGGAAGAAGTGCAACAAATCCTAGTGGCAACTGTATATCAAATTTCGTCAAATGTGCTATCATTTGTAAATATCAAAGAAGAAACTAAGAAAGATGAAGAACTTCAAAAAGTAATTCGTCAATTAAAATCACCAGATGCCACGTCGAACGAGAACGAGTTATTATTCACAATCGTAGATGGCGTAATTTTCCGAGGCCAGCGGGTAGTAATTCCGAAATCGTTACACACGACAGCGTTAGAAGAATTACATCACACCCATGTCGGTGTTACTAAAATGAAACAGCTCGCAAGAAAATACGTTTATTTCAAAAACATCGATCGAGAAATAGAAAGAATGGTAAGAGAGTGCGAAAGCTGCACGCTCGTTCAAAAAAATCCATCAAAAGCGCCAGTACACAACTGGGAAGAGCCGACGAAGAATTGGCAACGAGTCCACATTGACTATGCAGGTCCCCTCGAAGGGTACCATTTCTTGGTCGTCGTGGATGCAAAATCGAAATGGTTAGAGGTGGGTGTACAAAAAGCCGCACCAACATCTGAATCTACGATCGAAATGTTAAATGCAATATTCGCCAGATACGGTTTTCCAGAAGTGTTAGTTTCCGATAACGCTGCTATATTTAAAAGTGAAGAATTCACCGCATTCTGCAAGAACGTGGGCATTTTTCAAAAATTTTCGGCGCCGGGTAACCCTGCAACAAATGGGTTAGCGGAGAGAAACGTACAAACGCTAAAAAAACGGCTAAAAACCATGGCAGAAAACGATCATCGACCAATTCACAAAAAATTACAAGCTATCCTAATGCGATACAGGGCTACTCCGTTGAACGACGGGAAGTCACCGGCCGAATTATTCCTAGGTCAGCAGATGCGTATACAGCTGGACGCAGTTTTTCCTACAAAACAACCAGATAAGAAAGCAACAGTGGACACAAATGTTCGACAGTTTAACGTAGGTGACAGAGTTCAGGCTCGGTATTACGACAAAAACAAGGATAGTTGGCGACCAGGAACAATCGAAAAGAAGCTCGGAATGTTACACTATACTGTCAAACTCGATAACGATTACGTGCTAAAACGGCATATTAACCAGCTAAGGAAGGGTAGTCCCAAGAAAGTCCAGTTTGCTGTCGAACCAGAAACACCTACAATCCGACATGAACGGGAATTATCGCCACCACCGACATGTATAACGGGAAATCCAGCGCCAGAAGATCCGAATCCAGCGCCGGAAAATCTGGATCCAGCGCC
>FIZT01045724.1:0-15162 GCA_900065295.1 Paracoccus marginatus
AAAATAATTACCTACCTTCAGTTTCTGTGTAACCTCTTGTAGTGTATAGACGTTGTTCGTACGCGACGATTCGAAACCTTATCAGATGATTACGCCAAAACCAGTTCACGACGACGGATGTTCGAGTGGCATCGAGATGGATAAACATTAATTTACGACGCGAGATAAACGATCTGACGAAGTTGGTATTACGGAAGACGTGCCATTCAGCTGGTGGTAGCAGTAGCGGTCGATGACGAAGATAAAAAACAAATCGAAACACACAGAGATAAGCACACCACAGAGTACATTTACGGAAAAGTACTCACCTGTCTAGAAACCGGTGATTTCTTGCTCGATGTCAGCGTATCGCTATCTTTACGCTCGAACCTTTCGAATTTGAAGCTGTTACTTCGGTATAGCTCGTTATCACCGCTTTTCTTGCCGCAGAATCGTTTGGTGAGTATTTTCGGAGCGAAATCCATCATGTTGCTGGCACTAGACGCGAACCAATCCTTAGCTCCTTTCGAATCGCCGCTACTCGAATTGAAAACTTTCAGGAACTTTTTGAAGGTAACGTCGTCCGAGCGGTTGATTTGTTGCTGCTGCTGCTGCTGTTGTTGCTGTTGCTTATCAGTATCATCTTTCGAAGATCTGGATCGATGCTGCATCGTCGATCGTTTGAACTCGCCTCGGTTCGCGATCGTGAAGTAGCTGGCCGTGCTGCCGCAATTTTGGTATAATTCGCCTCTGTGAACGTAAGTGTAGAAATTATCGTCAACCGAATACCGTTTATTGATCGATGAGCTGCGATGTGCATCGTTTTTAGCTTTCGTATTATTATTGTTTTGCTGCTTCTTATGATGGGTTACGCGTTTCAGCACTTTTTCCATAACTCTATTCCAAAGTAATCACAGCGAAAACGCGGTCGCGAATACGGCGATATCGAACGAATCTACGATATGAAACGGACGCGAACTAAAAAACACGCAGATTTTCGTATATTTTCTTACTCTCGCGTCCGTACGTAAATAATAACACCGAACGGCGAATATCGAACGCGTACGAGCGCGACCGCTTGCCAAGATGATAAAGCAGTACGAACTCTTTAGTTTACAAATGACTCATACCATCGACTCGGCTGCATCGACGAGCGCGTCCTCTGTTGGAGATTCCGTCAGGTACTTCTCGGAACGTTGTTCTCTCTCTCGCCGGTTCTCCTCCTTCGTCTCTCGGCTCGACAAGCTGCAACAATAATCACAATGTTTTTACTATGTCCAATTATTATACACCTTACCCTGTTCGGTGCGTTGACCATTGTGTATTTTATGGCCATAAATCATACTAGCAATACACGTGTTAGCTTCTACACAATGCACCGAAGATGCTGCCGTATTGTAGCAAGTTCTTCTAAATAACTTATTATCGCGGGGGTTTTGTTCTAGATGGCCTTACCTATTGCAAAGGACGTTTGTACATTCGTAGACGACAATCAGCTCGATATCACGGTCAAGTGGTTGTTGAACTGCAGCGATAGATATGTTGAGAAAATTGAAATAATATCGCGTAAAAATTCGTACGAGCTTTCAATTGGGCAGGATTTGAAATTCAAATCTTAATAACGCGTTTCATGTTACCTGAAACGTACAAGTCAAATATTTATAACAATTGACCTGGTTCGAGGGTGTATTTCCTGTTACAATAAAGAGTTCGTGAAACGTAACAAAATGAGCATAACCATGGCATAACCATAAAAGGATATAGGTAAGTAACAAAGTAAGTAATAAAACATTAGCATACCTTTAATATCGACGATAAACACAGTATACGACATGGTCCTATTTGACAACATAATAATTCTTCAACCAAAAATGTTGCATTAAATCAACGAAATAGGCGCGTACCTAGAATCGCCGCAGAATGACTTCGACAATGACATTTTCATACCACAGCAAATCTACAAATCAATCATTATTCAAACGTAAAATAAATTAAATTTACAATACCAGGATTGAACACCTCGTTAGTGTAATCAATAATCATAGAACGAATCAATAAATGAGTGATTGAGAATCAAGTTCCATCGACGAGATCCTAAATGAAATCGTTACTACAAGATTTCGAAGTTACAAAATTCTTCGACAGAACTCGGTTATTGAATGAATGTGTAGTGTGTACCGAAATCAATGAAAAATCTGTTCTCATTCTCAAACGATCATGAAGAATATTAAAGAACGCAACATTGACGACCAGTCGTAGGTTCAAGTTTCTATTGTTATTCCTACGCGAGTTTGAGTTTGAGAGTTAAACTTCAATGTATTTCGCACCAACGAATTTTTCATCATCTATTATTATACGGTACTGTCACGTTATAAAATCCAAAATCCAATTACGTATTGGAATTAACGGTTTACGGATTTATACTCACCGGTTTTGATTGTTTGGACGATTCCCTTCCCGCTTCGTCCGGTTCGAATATGTATTAATCGCAGCGAAGTATGAATTAGCAAGCCGATTACGGAAATAATAAGAGCAATCTACGTATTCAAAGTTGCGCATCGTTCATCTGTCAATAATATTAATTACGTTCTTCGACCATATAGGTAGTGCATTACTCTGGCCTATCTACATGGTCGAAGATTACGTTAATATATTACAAAAACTTCGCGAAATCAATTTCGATTTCGGATTCAGGCACCACGTGTTTTACACTAGCCATGGACGATGTTCTGATTCGAAATTGTGAATCAAGTAACCGTGCGAACCTGCGGAGTGAATTACTTCAAATAGAAATAAATTTGTACGTAAAAGTCGACATTCGTTCTCTAAAAATGCTTATTAACAATAACTTCGCACAAACACAAAACTAAAATATTTCAAGTGAAAATTCGCCATTCCCTCCCATTACTAAGGCACTACCACTACTACCATCACAAAATACAAACTTCCAAATTTTAATTTACTATTTTTAACAAAACGATGTCTCTAAACTTGGAGTGGTCGTTTCAACTTGAGAAAAGAACAAGAATGAGAATAATAATTCAGTCATTGTCATTATTATTT
Source organism: Paracoccus marginatus (assembly GCA_900065295.1). NCBI lineage: Eukaryota > Metazoa > Arthropoda > Insecta > Hemiptera > Pseudococcidae > Paracoccus > Paracoccus marginatus. The sequence goes on from FIZT01045724.1 coordinate 3,043, forward strand.
TTATTATTATTTTGTTTGTTTTTAAAATGTTGTTTAAAAACAGAACAAACAAATTTGTAAAAAAAAAAACAACTAAAATTAAAATCATCACTTTTCTGTCAGTCAACGAAAAACCGTCCTTAGTAGATAAAAAACACATAGGTACTCGATAATATTAAACTTTGATATTAAACAATTATTAATAACATCGTGGAATTACAATTACGCTGCTCCACAACTTATTCGGGTGGAATTAATCGTTAGAATCGTCGTCAGAAAAGGGTATTACTGTAAAAAATGAAATACATCGCTGATTTAATTAGTCCGACCTTTCAAGAAATATTTGTTGAAAAAACGTAACAATTTACTTAAGTCTCCGGCGTCCACTGCTATTTTTGCATCATCGTCCGGTTCGTCCATAAAAAGTTCGTCGATATTGACAACTCCATCCGCATTGGAAGTCGCTGTTCTATTCAGCCATCCAACCACTTTATTTTCCTCCTCTTCAATATTTGCGATTGGATCAGGTGTTCTGTTCTCTTCACCGATACCACATTCCGATTCCTCATCGGCACACGGTTCCGATTCCGATTCCTCATCGCTATACCATTCTGATTCCTCATCGGCGCCGAAATCGTGTAAGATGTGAGGTGCTAAGAAATCACAATATGATTCCAAAGTTCTTTTCGATTTCTTCCATAAAGCTTTACCTCTCAAATTGGGTGGAGGATGAGAAGGTATTGCAGGATTTTCGCAGTTCACGTCTAGACATTATGTGACTCGTCAGTCTTCAGCAGGTTTACATAGCATATTGAGAATAAGTCGAATAACTTACGTTGTGAGAGATATTCGAAATCTATCAGACGTGTAATTCTTAAATCACTAGGCGTTGTCGTCAACTGATACAAGTAGTCGGTTTGCCATCTTTTTAAATGATCCAATTCGCGTTTTTGTAGTCGGGTATCTTCATCGGGATTCCAACGTGAAGATTTTTTGCGACGATGAATGCACTGGTGGAATACGTCTCCCGTACTGTATAATGTAAACGCGCCGATTCTTTTTTTTCTCTTGTAAGGAGCCATACCAATGAGGCAACGTGTAAATCTATCGATCACGAAAAATTAAGTAATACGAAATGAAAAGTATGCTATGAAAAATTCGAGTTTCAAATCACCTCTTAGTAAAGGAAGGATCGGTCAAGAGTCCCTTGGAATGCGCTTCGTGTAATGTACTAATTCTGTCAGGAACACCTACAGGTAACACGTTGGGCGTGGATTCTTCACCATTCCATTTATTATAGAGAGCAACCACATCGTTTGTACTTTGGCCAGCCAGTAATATACACTCCTCGAGCCTACTCCTACAATCCACAAGAACAGTTGGACAGAAATATATAATTCATCGAGTAATCAGTTTCGTCATCTCACTTTTCTTTATTAATTTGAACCGTTGTCCCGATAGCTGGTGGTTGCGATACCATATGGGTCCACTTTTGAACAAAACCGCCTCTGACATCGTATAAAAGACACGAATGATTCGATGCGATATACCAATAGCCCTCGATTAGAGAAGGTATCAATAAGGACAATTGATCGCAGACTTCGAGCGATATCAAGGGATTTATAGTCTTAATAGGTGATTCTACATTAACCTGCAATTTCGATTCATAAGCAATCGTAAAACAAGGCTTTGTATTAGATCAACCAATCCATACGTACTCTCTTATCGTAATGATACAATTTCTTCCTATCGATAACCATAAATTCTTGAGGATTTTTCCCAGCCGAGTATTTAACTTGAGCAAACATATCATCTAGGACGTAATCGGGCGTAGGTAAGGTAGTTGCGCGATAGCAGTACCTAAGGTGGAAAGAACAAACGTTACAACACTGCTTAACCGAATTAAGGTGAAAATTAATACATTCGAGAGTAATTACTCGGAATCGCGAGGCATCCAAAATTTAACGTTTCTACCCGCGTCGACGGTACAGAACTCGTATTCGCTGGAGTCCATACTGATGAAGGGGTACACTTTTTTTTCAACTTTTAAACATTTTTCCAGAGTGATGTCTGCGATATCGTCGCCGTAAATAAAGAAGTAACATTTATCACGTTGTCTGACACCCACACTAGCTGTTAAAATGATTTTAGAGAAACAAAATTAGGGTGAAAAACATCAATATAATTACGTACTCCGTTTACGTACTGTGATCTTTCGCAGGAACTATATCGTAAATAGGAGCATTATCCTCCAGCGGTATTTTCAGTTGCGGACAAATTTCCGGTATGGTTTCAGAAGAACTTGATCGATTGTAGAAGGAAAACCCTATAAATGGTCGTGTTTCAACAACAAATTTATTTTTTTGTCAGATTTGGGGAAACTAATTAAGGCACTAGACATACAAAACTCATTCAAATTTTCTCCTCCGGCGAATAATAGACAGTTTTGGCCACCGATATTTGCTGTAGCGAGTGAATTTCCGTAGTACCAGTTGTAAAGCTAAATAATCACAAGTAGAGTGGTTATTCGTCGCACACGTTGAAAGATACTATTATTACAAAATGATGAAGTAATTACACCGTCGAAATATTCATCGGGATTGTTACCCCTAAGATGAGCCAATCTTGCAATAACAAACGGTAACGTGGCTATGGGTTTGTTCTCTTTTAAATTTTTTTTCGTTCTATCAAGGATGCCTGCAACGTAACAAATCAAAGTACTGAAGGAATATACTGATTGAGCGTTCAGCTCGAAATAATTTAAAAGAAATACTAACCATAGTCTTTTAACGCCTTTCTAGCTAAATTTCTCTGAAAGGAAGTGTTCTTCTTCCACGACAACTTATCTCTGACCAGTTTCAAAGTCTTATCTGGAAGACACGGCGTCTCTACATACGAACAAACGTTTAGTAGAAATTAGCAAACACAAATATTTGTCCAAGTGTTTGAAAAATGTAATTATTACCTGCCATTGGAGTGTAAACCGTCGACAAACAAGGGATCGGTTTACTAATAACAGCGGGTGGAGATTGATAGAAATTGATTGCATCTTCGGCGTTGAAAATTGACTCATTTTGAAAAGTATTTAATCCGGGGAAGTACTGGTGTCTCCATTGATGTAACTGCGTAGATATTTCCAGTGGTAAAGTAGTAGGATGTGATTCGCGAAGTATGTTATAGTTTTCGGGCCATTTGTATTTTCTCGGTGCACTTTTCTTTTTCCGATTCATAGTTAAACAGTCAATTATCAACTATTGACGCATCGAGGGTTTAGCTTCTTTCATTCCCCTGGAAACTGAATCATGGAAAAATAAAAGTAAACATTATTTGAGGATACTCGTATCTAATGCTTCTTACTTCTTACATAATTTCTATGAACGAAGAACGGTACAATGGTATAATTTTACAAAATCAACCAGATTTATCATCAATTTTGAATTTTTTGAAATCTGCCGGGGATTTCGGTAGATTTTAGGCGTCTAAAATGCAAACTGATACCACGATCTAACTGATGTAAGTTCGCAAGTAAAGTAAATAATTACAGGAAAGTGCTAAGAGAAGAAGTCTCGCTTACTCACCAAAAGTGTAGCTTCGTACAGACACTTCGTTCTTGAAAATTTATCAAGCTTTTCACCAACAAAAAAAAAACAAAATTCGTCGCAATTCGCAATGAACAACACCACCGCAGAACAACTTGCTTCTTTCTTGCTTGCTCATTTTGCTATTTAGATATTTTGGTGAAATGGTCTTTTTTGACTTACTGTGATGCGATTTTAAGCAGCATTTGAACGATTCGCGAGGGTTGCGGGTTGTTGTTTGTTGTTGTCACTTCAAAGTTTCCGAAGTTCAAATTTTCACATTTTTTGATAACAAAACTTTTAAAAAATTAGCAGTAATATTTCAAAAGCTACGCACATTTTTGTACAATTATTTTCATTCAAACTCGAACGAAATACAATGTGAAAATTCCATTTCGCGCGTCCAAGTCTCCGGCCAAAATTACACACTACAACACGACCAACATGACGGTAACAGCGATTTTTCTCTCTTCAACTAACCATACACAATATCTACATATAATCCGTGTATCATTTTACCACAGAAAGACATCACTGATCGTCTCGAAGAGGAGCAAAATAAAATCCTCATCAATGCGATAAATTCGCCCAACTACTCGAATCGAGTTACGATCGGACCTTCGGCCATCAGTCACACACCGTTCGAATACTACGATGAGACAACATCCTTCCAGCCAGAAGCTCGGTTCGAACCTGAGCAAGCTGTGCTACAGGATAAAAGCACCTCAAATACGGTTACTCATCACGTATCGCCGGCTAGAGCACTACACGAGTTGGATAATTTGAGGAAAGTTGGCGTTAAAGTGAGTCAATTCGACGAAGCATAGGGTTTACTTGGTGATTACGATTCATAAACACTTATGGATGTTTACTTTTATAGGATGATGTGAATCGTTTTGCACAAAAACTCACCACTCTTGAGCAAGAATTGCAGAGTAAAATGCGCGACGAGTTACGCATCTTGAACGATGAAATGGCCAATAGAACAGCGTTGAAAAGGAAACTGACTGAGATTAGCATAAACGACGACGATTTACCGATAAGCAAACGTGTCTCCGCGCTGATGGAGAAATATAAACAAGAGAAACAGGTTTGAAATATATTTTACAACATTGATGTCGAGAAATAAATGATTACTAGAGTCTCTGTCTTTCTAGATGAACGAAATTGCTAAAAGGCAAGAAGAACAAGAGATGGAAAATCGTCATAGGCAAAGTATTCACCAAGCTCAGTTAGAATATAAGAAAATCCACGATAGTATAATTGATGAAACAAAGTAATCCATCAGTTCCACCGTTTTGTATTCTTAAATCAGCATAATCTGATCAACGTTTGTATTTTTACAGAAAATGTAAAAATCGTAATAAACTAGTCCTCAAAGTTCAAGACGACTTTGTCCAGTTGAAAGAATTGAACGCAATTTTCAGCGCAATTTGTAACAAAGCAAAGGTAATAATCTTCCATTGTACGTCTTGCACGGTGTAAAATTGTACCTCATTGCCAAATTGTAATATTTCAGACTTCCAGTGTTACTTTCCAAAATGTAGAAGCTTGTAATATGATACTACAGCATTTCAAACAGTTATCCACTCGTATAAAGGAGAAAATAGGTGAATCAAACGTTTCAACCAGCATTCTAGAAACGCATATCAACTCGTTATCAATTTTGTGCCGATTTTACAGCCGAAATAGACGACGAAGAGCAACGTATCGAAGCAGAAAATCAGAAAAAAATAGCCGAACAACCAAGACCAGAACCAGTTCCGGCTGAAGTTACCCCTGTGCCAGGTAGCTATTGACAGACTATGCGTTGAGACGGCTCCTTCATCGAGATTTCCAAAAATAACCTCTACTTTTCCAGATACCGCCGACCAGCGTAGTGTGCTCGATAAATGCATTCAAAAAGAATGCCACAAAGCTTTCCTCGAATATGATAAAATCCTAGTCGACATTACGGAGAAAGTGCGACCTTTTAGAGAGAATAAATCGCTATCGAAGCTCATTCTCGAGACGAAAGTAAGTTCTCAATATTGATAATTGAATTTCGTCGCGTTGTTCAGATTCAAAATTGGGTTCATTTTTCGTAGGTCGCTATGAATACGAGCGTCAACGCCACTGCTTCGTTTACGCCGAATCATCTGCGCGATAAATTCGATAAATTGTGTACGCTGCTGCGTAAAAACGTCAAATATCAACCTAATGTCGACGCTCAAATGGCCGATTTGTATTATAATTTTTGCATTAGCAATTTAACTAAGAGATTTATAGTAAGTAATGGCTCTGTTTTGCTTCTAATTTTACAAGTATCGATTTCTCATTTAAAGATTTAATTTCAGGATCAAGGCGACGGTTTAATTCCCAACAAACCCGAGTACGCGTTCGCTTTCGCATCTTTAATCCTCGCCTTGTGGGTAGAATTTGAAAATTTCGGCGAACTATTGTTGGCTAATTTTATGAAAAAGTGTCCTTACACCATACCCGCGTACTGGCCACAGCTGAACGACGAAACCGATAAAGAATATTACCAGTAAGTGATCAGCTCGAATAAGATTATATTTTATCGATACCCTAAGGAGCTAATGGAGAACGATTTCGTAGAAAACTAGGCTACCGATATAATGACGACGGCGTCGTCGAAGACCAGAATTCATTTTTAAAGCGAATGACCGGTATGTTGATGTTATACACTGCCATCATGATATCTGAACCCAGACGCGGTAAAACACACCCTCACGGTATACGTTACGCTTGGAGATGGCTGGCAGCTGCTTTGAATCTTGGTAGGGTCACAATATCTGCGATGCTGTGTACGTATTTTCGAATTCGACCTTCTGATTCGAATTTCTTTATGTACCTAGAGCCCAATCCTGATATCACCGCCACGTTACTGTACGAGTTTTTACAACTGGCTGGATTCAAATTAAGTCAATGTTACGGAGAGCAGTTCTGGAAACTGATTCGTTTATTGAATACTGAATACCTAGCCGAAATTAATAAGGTAATTTCTCATTCATTAACAACATTTTGATATTTTCAAAAAAAAAAAAATGAAACGACTAAGAATCAAATTTTATCCTCAGATAACATCGGATTCCCTCAAAGGGCCAGTGAGTAGACTGAAAATATTCGTGGAAGAGGCGCTGAAAAGAGGAAAATTCCCCGCACCGAAAGGAGTCCTCAGTCCGAATTTCTGGTAGCCTTTTTTCAAGCTCAACCATCTCCTCTGTATCACCGTGAATGCCGCGTAACTTTCTTTTTTAATAATGATATTTCAAGTCTTCGTGTTTGTAAAATCAAATAAATGTATTCAGAGAAAATAATAGTCTTATCAAAAAAAAAAAACCTTAAAAACAACTATAACAATTACACTCAAAAGGTCACTTGGGAGAACGAAAGATAACTCGAGGCAAAACAAAGGAACAAATAGAAAAAAGATCACAACGTAAGATCATCCATGTACGAATGACGTAAGTGGAAATTCACAATATAATCGGAATTGGTTCTTTGAACGCTGATAGCAAACGGATCAGTAGGATGGAATATGAAAGCAACTAACCGTCGAGCCGATGCTGGTACAGCTCTGCCTAAAAGCCCGGCGTACATTTTGAACTTCAAAAGCCCCGATTGTCTTTCGTAGAATCTGAAAATAACGTTCAGCTTGAGAAACTGTTGATGAATTGTGGAAGAATGACTGGTTATGGACGATTTACCTGATGGGATGTTCACCGCAGCCTTTAGGACGCTCCATCGGAGATATCCATTTATCGTCGTAGCTGAACAACGATAAATCTAGGTACGGTGTACAGCTATAAGACTGTGCACTGATTGGTAACTGAGCGAGGAGTCTTCGTGTTGCTTCGGTGGGTCCACCGTATCGAGCACTGATTATCGTTTGCTTGAATCTTTGCACAGCCGATCTAGAATAATAATTCAGAGGATGAAATAAATATCCGGCTCGAAATATACTTGACTGAGACCGCAGGATTACTCACCTAGCATACATATTGTTAGAAGGAGAACACGTATACTGAGACTCCGAATTTAATTTAGCATTTCTGAAATGATCAGTGAAATTTTCCAACAAGTAGAGCAAGTCTTCGGAGATATTTTCATACACAGCGATCACCTAAGTGAGAATTGGCACCGTTAACTAGATATATTCATCCAACATAATTGGCTCTACAATTGAAGATAACGTACTTCGGTCGATATTATGTTATAAACGACGAAAAACGAAGGTTGAGAATTAGTTTCCGTTGTCTTCAAAACAACCACGTCCTCCGAAGCGTATTTCAGCAATAGGTGATTCTCATCCAACAGCTGCATCTTCCACAGTCTCAATTCCCTGAACTGAAACAACCCGAAGTAAGTATTCGGCTATTCGCTTCAAAATATTTCATAAAAAGCCACACTTTACCAACCTGATCGAAATGTGTGTAGAATTTCCTCAACGCGAAAGCATTTCCAGTCTTGGCCGACGTTTCGGCAGCTTTTTTATACAGGAAAACCAACAGTCTATGTTTCAGCGAATTTATCGACGGTTCCCTGAACGGTTTCAGTTGCGAAGTAGTCGACGAAGCGTACACGGAAGATGTAATGAGGAAATCGTTTTCATAACAGAACCGTCCGATGACTCTAATGTTCACAAACAGTCCATCGACGACTAAATAAATATGTATAGTTTGGTGTTGAACGGACAGTACGGCCAGTCTATCTTTGAATAAGTACAGCCCTTGGTTATGCGACAAATATATCTTATCGACTTTAAAGTTCAAAGTATCACATAATCGACCAGCTTCCAAGTCGACCAGATGTAACGATATGTCTTCCAGAGGTAGACGAGTGTTCGGCGTAACTGCTTCGTTATTCGTGTAGACTTCGTAAAAATGAGGTCGTATGTCTTCAGGGATGTAAGCAGCCGAGCCGACGATAACGTATCTGCAGTCTTCGGTGAATAAACTGCATTCTCTGTTCAGTTGCTTGTTACTTTGGGCCACAGGTACGGTGTGTTTCAATTGGAATAACCTGTTGAAGATGGTATTCCTTATGTTTTCGCTATCCGAATTGATCGTATTGCCCACAAATTCTCCGCTGCATTGGTGCAATAAATCGGCAGCAGCTGTGCAGCCTTTGTACTGATAGATTTCCAAAGATGTTTGATCCGATGAGAATGCGATGAAGTGTTGTCCATTCGGACTGAATTTACGTAGGAAACACGGTGGTTTTTCAACGTTTACCACGGTGAAATTGGGGAAGATGTTCAAGTAGAAAGAACGAGTGGCTTGGTGAGGTCCTGTTTTATGTACTCCGTGGATTTGACGATTGGCTAGTCGAAAAACGATGTTCTGTTTGGGAATTCGACGAGTTTGAATTTCGTAAGGACCGTCTTCCATGGTTCCATTTTCCATTAGACACTACAGTTGTGCTGTTTCTAGTGTTTGCGTGAATGACCGAGAAAGTAAAAAGGAATGAACAAAGGTTCGAACACTGCGCGAAGTTCACATAATTATTAATTACCAGAACATATTTTTGTAGCAAACACAGTAAGTAAACATGATAAGATGTAGATGAATCATACACAAACAACGTACAACGATTAACAGGGCTCTAACAACGAGAAAGCTATTCGCCCCACATCTGGTGACCTGGTTCGATTACTCAACACCGAAAATTAGAGAGAGAGAGAGAGAGAGACTTGGATCTACTTGGATCCATTGAAATTGAATCGGAATTTTTTCAATTTAGTTGGTTTATCTGATGATTTCTAATTACGATTTTTCGATAACTTCGGTCGTTCGAAACTACCAACTTCAAAAATATTCATAAATAGAGTCAACTTTGCTTTTGCTCTTTTCAGTACCCATACCTACCTTGAAATCTGTTTCGAAGCCCAGCCCTGGCCTATGTTCGTTAGAATTCTGAAAGATCTCCGGCTGAAAAAGCAAACGATGGCCTGAGTTGAAAAAATGAACCATAAACCATTTTTTCATCTTTTGAAAACCATTTTGCAAAAAACATTTCACCTTTGATTTTTGATCAACGAAATGATTGAATAAACACGCCAGTTAACATAAAATTAATTTATTAAAAAAAAAAATAATAAAAACAACTTAAAATAACAACAGTCTTTTGCGAAGAGAAAAACATAATGCATAATAACAATACGTTCTGAAGAATGAAAGTATCTAAAACGAATCGATTAAAAATAATATACGTCTAAATGAAAATTACCCATGCACATGAGGGAATGTAGGAACAAAATTATTATCGTTAAATTATACGAGCAATTTAATCAACTTCACTAACATTAGGTTGACTAGACTCGCCATTAGCACCACGATGTAATTTACTCATAACTGGCGCACACAGACGTTGCAATTCTTGATACTTGTGATCGTACTCCTCCTTGTCAGCCAACGTATTCGAATCTAACCACCGGAGAGCGTTGTCGCATTCTTGTCGGCAAGAATCTTTCTCATTTTCGGGCAGCTTACTACCGGCCTCGTCCAGAGCTTGCTTCACGTTAAAGATGTATCCTTCGAGTTGATTCCTAGCCTGGACACGTTCGCGTTGTTTGTCATCCTCAGCTTTGTACCTTTCGGCTTCGTTCACCATTCGATCTATTTCTTCCTTCGAAAGTCTGCCTTTGTCGTTCTTGATGACGATGCTTTTGGTGTTACCGGTACTGGAATCTTTGGCCGATACGTTCAGTATACCGTTGGCGTCCAAATTGAACGAAACTTCGATCTGAGGTACACCCCGAGGCGCTGGCGGTATTCCGGTCAAGTCGAATTTACCCAGTAGATTATTATCCTTGGTCATGGCTCGTTCACCTTCGAATACCTGGATAGTGACGGCGGGCTGGTTATCGGCGTACGTGGTGAATGTTTTCGACTGTTTGCACGGGATACGGCTATTTCGGTCGATCAATTTGGTCATCACACCGCCGGCCGTTTCGATACCCAGGGATAGCGGAGCGACATCGACTAGAAGTACGTCTTGGATGGCTGAGCTTTGATCTCCGCTCAATATAGCAGCCTGGACTGCGGCACCGTAAGCGACAGCTTCGTCCGGATTGATCGATAAATTCAGCTGTTTACCGTTGAAGAAGTTCTGCAGTAAACTCTGGACTTTCGGAATTCTAGTCGAGCCGCCGACCAATACGATCTCGTGGATGTCGCTTTTGCTCAGCTTGGCATCTTGTAAAGCTTTCTCGACCGGGATCAAGGTGGAACGGAACAAATCCGAGCACAATTCCTCGAACCTGGCTCGAGATATTTTGGTGTAGAAGTCGACTCCCGAATCCAATGCGTCGATTTCGATACTAGCCTCGGTACTGGACGATAAGGTACGTTTGGCACGTTCGGCTGCCGTTCGTAGACGTCTCAGGGCTCGATGGTTGGTCGAAATATCGCGACGATATTTTCTTTTGAATTCTTCGACGAAGTGGTTTACCATTCTGTTGTCGAAATCTTCGCCACCCAGATGAGTATCGCCGGCTGTACTGAGAACTTCGAATAACGATCCTTCGCTGATGCTGAGAATGGACACGTCGAACGTACCGCCGCCGAGATCGAATATCAGTACGTTTTTATCGCCGGATAAATTCTTGTCTAGACCGTATGCCAATGCTGCGGCTGTCGGCTCGTTGATAATGCGTAACACGTTTAGACCAGCGATGGCACCCGCGTCTTTGGTGGCTTGCCTCTGCGAATCGTTGAAATAAGCGGGTACTGTGATAACGGCGTCTCTGACTTTACCTCCGAGATACGTTTCAGCTATTTCTTTCATCTTAGTCAGAACCATCGAGCTGATTTCTTCCGGCGAGAAGACCTTCTTTTCACCTTTGAATTCGACTTGGACTTTCGGTTTTGAACAGTCGTTGATGACGGTGAACGGCCAATGTTTCATATCTTGTTGGATTTTCGGATCATCGAATTTGCGGCCGATTAGACGTTTAGCATCGAACACGGTGTTTTTAGGATTCAATGCTACCTGGTTCTTGGCCGCGTCTCCGATTAACCGCTCTTGATCGGTGAATGCCACATAGCTGGGTGTTGTACGGTTTCCTTGGTCGTTGGCGATGATCTCAACTTTTCCTTGTTGCCATACACCGACGCAGGAGTACGTCGTACCCAAATCAATTCCAATTGCTGGGATCTTCATTGTGAAATTATTTTCGATTTAACGCGAATTACACACGAACAGTAATACGTTTTACGAATACTACTAAAAAATTTTCAAATGTACGTATATCGCACGAACAATAACACTTCACGAATAAACACTTTGCTTAGAAAAATCGCACTGAAATATACTCGAATTAATCGCGAAATACTTCGTTTGTTTTCAAGATTGCTTGTTGCTTTCAGAAATGAACTATGCTTCATCGCGCGGCTGCTGCGGTTTATATACTAAAACTTGCGTATTCGAGAGATTTCTTGAAAAGTCGCGTTTGTTGTCGATTTCACTAGAATGTTATCACTGAATCTAGAATTTACGAGAAACCAACGTCTATACACTACAAGAGGTTACACAGAAACTGAAGGTAGGTAATTATTTT
>FIZT01045738.1:0-11781 GCA_900065295.1 Paracoccus marginatus
GGGGAGGCTTTTGGATATGTGATAGAGTAGACCCCCTTCTACATAATAAATCAAAAAAACGTTTTGTAACGATTAGTTTGAGGTCAGGGCATTTTTGGTTCTATTTCTGGCGGACTAAACGATTTCCATAGTCCATTCCTTCGACTCGATGCTGACGAAACTCACCTGAGGAAATCCAGGTCTAGGAAACGATACTGTAGGAGATGACAACAACGTAGGCATGATATTTTCAGTCGTTCTTAGTCCGTATCTTCTAGGAGAGCCTTCATATTCGGCTATTGGCAAACTACCAATGACATGAGGCGCGGAGATCTTATTCAGTTCTGCATTTTTATCAGCACTTTCGCCAGATTCGACTTTACTCGCTAATTTCGTTTCCTGAAAGGTAAATAAACTTGAGCAATAAGTACGTACGCGTTATGGAAATTTTTCACGTCCCTATTTTTCTATATACAAACACAGAAGGTTACCTTACCTACCGACAACAAAAAAAACCACCACGGGTAATTTCAACAATTTTTTTATCACTGTTCAAGCGTTCACCCTTCACCGCAGAACTTTTCGCAACCAAGTTCAACGTTCCGTAATGGTTGTATAGTGCAACAATTCTTCTAACACGTTTTACTCACTTACTCGTGGTACGGGTTACTACGCTGCTTTTGCTTTTTTTTTCACCACCTCTCTTCTCTACGTTACGTACAGCTCATACGTTTTGTTACACACCACCATGCAGCGCGCGGTGTTCTCATTTCGTTGAATAACCCTTTTCATCGCGAAATAGTGCGTCCCCATTTTTTAGCACTTTTTATTACCCCGAATAGAGTTGTCTTCTTTTCAGTACCTCATACGTATTTCTCCTACGCAGACGATGAAGCATAGAGCTAGCGTGTGCGAGTGGGTACTAATTTACTAAAAACGTGTGTTATTCTCTCGGTGGCCGCGGTTTTTTTTTTCACACGTTCAAGTTCTTCGCTCTACGCAGCTCGAGCTCGACATCGCTATATTTTTCCCTTACAACACAATGCAAAGCTGTACAATACGACCGCTTTAGAGACGAAATTTTAAGCATCCCTGATAGATTTTCGTGTTGAACAAGCGACTTAAATCTTCTTTATGTATCCCATGAAACGTATTTTTTCTCATACCAACCTAACATAAGGTACCAGCGTTCGTCCAAAAATCGTAATCGAACAAAAAAATAAAAACCTTATAAACATTACTACGAAGACCGCCAGTACCTATAAAGAAAAAACACCCACGAACGAAAAATTTCCTTCCAAGAGTGAAATTCATCGGATGAAGTTTCTTTATAGTCGTTTCGTTTCCTAAAATTAATTATTTTCTCCAGCCATCCCTGGTCGAGGTTGAGGGAATGAAAAAGTATGACTGAGCGTTGCCGTAAAAATAAGACTCGATGTAAATTTTTATTATGCATTTTTGTTTTCTTTCCCACCTTGTTACCAACTTATCGTTTATCGTGCGAAAAATCAGGCTTATCAACTTCGAATCGAACAAAGACACGTCTCATTTTTCTCGAATTTCGATAAATTTTCAACCTCGTGAAAAATCAAAAATTTTCACAAAATAAACTTTCAAAAATTGCACCAATAATCGACGAAACTGATGTCGGATAAAATTGGTAAAAATTTCATTCCACATTCGGACCCTCCTTCGATACATTTGAGAAGAAAAGCAATCCACCATACACTCCAAGTACCAATTCTAACAAGACCAGACAACTCTCAAAGGACCGGTAAGAAAATCGACTGTATTATTAGAAATGACGTCAACGCAGAGTAAAACTGCATAAGAGAGGGTTGGATAGGCAGTAAAAGCTCGCAGGACTTCACAATTACCACCCTCGTACATTAGGACGGACGGTTTGCGAATATGATTTAGAGAAAATTACTCGTACCTAGTACCTCTACTGTCTAGGCCGAAGCCTGCACTTACTTTATTGGAATTGTGCGATAAATTATTATAATGATATGTGCGTTGAGGGATATGAGTTGAATTATCACTTTTCCAGTTCTCGTCGATATCGTCAAATATCACCGATCCGTTAATACCTGCAATCGTTCCGAAACAGAACAACAAAAAACAAATTAAAAAACTCATCGGTATACTCGCGAACATACGCGAGACACACTTGTACTTTTTTTTTTTTTAATTTACTCACCTAAAGAAATCGTTTGTGGATGCTTCACCGATTTTATTTCCGATGAGAACACGGTTTCTGTTATTTCTCGAGTATTTTCGTGTTTTTTATCTTCGCTCATCCTGCAATACAGAAAATTAAGGAGTAAAAAAAAAATACAGAAACTCTTAGCGAAACGGCGTCGAATGCATCTCCATTAAAAAAAAAAATAATAATAATAATGAAAAAAAGAAGCGAAAAAATAATCATTATCAAGACGTAATTCCGAGCGAGAAAAATAGGGAAAGAAAAAAAAAACCGCCGCGTAAAATTTCGCGTACTTTTCAATGATTTCCAAAATATCGCAATTTAAAATTCTCTATCTACCTTGCTCTTAATTCCCAAACGCGACCGGGAGATTTAATTTTTTCCGAATCGAAAGACGTTCTTGATTTTCGACACGCTTTACTTCTACTCTGACTGAATACTTCTCTTCCACCAGCTATTTCAATTATCCTGTTTTCAATTTATAACATAAAAGTAGGTTACATTTTTAAACGGAAAATTAATTATTTAACATGCCAAGCGAAATTTCTGCTCAATCGGAATCCAAGCTGTAAGGCTGCCAATCAAATACTACGGAGGTATAACGCAAAATCGACGATGACAAAATTCAAAAAACTATTGGCGTAACTATGAGCAATCTAATGCGATGGGTAGGTAGAGTAAATAGGTATCTATTGGATATTTCCTAAATCAGCATTCATTGAAAATTCAATTTTCAGCCATAAATAAGCATTTTTCAATTTTTCATTTCAAAAAGTGAAGAAAGTCGTCGATACCGCAAACATCGATATAATCGAATTCTCAGAAAGTGATCAACAACTCTACAATCGAAAGCCATGATCGATGACAAAAACATGGATATACTAAATTTACAAAAATCGATAGTCAATTTTATAGAAAATCGATTGTTGAAATCATGAACATTGATAATCAAAATCACAGAAATCGATAATCGAAATTACAAAATTCGATAAAATCGAATTCACAAATTTTGAATTTGATAATCAATTTCAACGATTTCAGAGAAAATGGAACATCAACTTCATAGAAAACAAACCATGAACATCGCTCAATCACTGAAATAATAAAATCGATAATTCAAGTTATGAAAGTCGATAACTGATAACCAATATCGTGAAAATCGAATAGTGAAATCACAAAAATTGAAATTGAATCGATCAAAGTCGATAATCGAATCGATGAACGTCGATAATCGAATCGATGAAAGTCGATAATCGAATCGATCAAAGTCGATAATCGAATCGATGAAGGTCCATTATCGAATCGATGAAAGTCGATTATCGAATCGATGATAGTCGAATATCGAATCGATGGAAGTCGATTATCGAATCGATGGAAGTCGATTATCGAATTGAAACCGATGGAAGTCGATTATCCAATCGTTGGAAATCAATTATCGAATCGATGAAAGTCGATTATCGAATCGTTGGAAATCGATTATCAAATCGATGAAAGTCGATTATCGAATCGTTGGAAAGTCGATTATCGAATCGTTGGGAATCGATTATCGAATTGATGAAAATACATTATCGAATCGATGAAAATCGATTATCAAATCGATGGAAGTCGATTATAGAATCGATGAAAGTCGATTATAGAATCGATGAAAGTCGATTATCGAATCGATGGAAATCGATCATCGAATCGATGAAAGTCGATTATCGAATCGTTGGAAAAGCATTTTACTGAAAAAAGAACTTGAGAATTTTTTTTCAGAAAAATCGATTTTCGGTTTTGGAAAAAAAAATTACCAACATTTGAAATTCTCCTAAAATCGATTTCCAATTCGAACACTTAAACAAAAAATCGATCACGCAGCCTCCTAATTACCACAACCATTTTTATTCATTTTTCATACCAATTCAGGCAATTTGTAAAACGTCAAAAATAAGAAAAAATCTTCGCCTTTCAATTTCAATTTTTCTCAATCTGCGTCAAATTGTCAATTTTGAAAACGAATCCCCTCGCAAAACACGATCAAAATTACACCCAAAATTAATTCGATTTTTCGCAGCAAAAGAAATGAAGAAAAAAAAAGACTTAAAAACTCGATAGGAATATAAACTACAGTGCTCATTTTTCACGCAGAAAAAATTTGGCTCGGTTTCAAATCTATAGAGAGCGGAGAAAAAGGCAGCAAGAAAATCCTACAATATGAGGAACATTTCGCGAGTGAAATTTTACTTTAATCGTTTGTTTCCATCTCCGTGGGAGTGAATTTTTCCCTCGAAAACATGTACGATTGGTCGACCACAGCAACGCTACCCCTCAGTGCTCCTGCTCCGCCAACGCTCACATCGTATTGTGTACGTACGTATTGGATCAGCTGAATTTGAAAACCAGCGATGACTATATGTATTTCGTAGACGTCAAATGGGCACAATTAAAGAATTATTTATACGCCGACATAATGGCATTAGATACGGCTACACTCGACAGCCGTTTTATTGATTTTAATAAATATTCAACCCGACCATTTTTACCAGCCATCTTATTGGAACTTTTTCAAAACTTTTTTCACAACCTAAATTGTATATCAGCAGTTGTACGTGTTAGACTATACGTAGGTTAGGTACGTATGCGCACCAATGTACAAAAAGTTTCATCAAGAGGAAAAAAATTTATTTAAAAAAAAAATTACCCCGGTATCGTGCCACTATATTACGACACCCTCCTTCGGGAATTTTTTAAACTACATATCGTTGCATCGTATCCGAGCCACTGGCATGTATATATAAGTATACATACAGCACAGTTTGGAAAATTTCATCGTATAAAGCTGTGTCTGTGACTTTCCTTGTTAGAGCCAACTTTTTCTAATTCTATCTCCTGGGAGAGTCGTCTAGTTTATGTCCTTGCAGGGCTCGAGTCCGACAACCCTTTTCGAATGACCCGAAAACCTTGCCAGCCGAGCTCGTGCGAATTAAATCGTCAACGATTATCGAAATTATTCCATAAGGTATTTCAAATCCGGCCATAATGCTCGGGAAAGACTCGCCTCGCCGGTATCGATCTACGTACATCCGCGTATTATAAAAATTATAATTTTTCGATAAACAATTTAACAAAATATTATAGGGGTTAACTTTTCGAAGAAATCTGCAGCGCCGAGGTAATCTAGACAATGAAAAATATTATTTTTCCCTCCTCCTCCTCCTCTTCTCCCCCCAAAAAACAGCCAGAAAATCTTACGCTTAGTTTACTACCTAATTAAGTATACTACCCTAACCCTACTATGCGTAAGTACAAAGAAAACTCGAAATTTTTTCTTATTACCGCGTATAACGCCAGCTATAAGATACACCGTAGATACGCTCTCAACATCGATACTAAATTTTTATTCCGCAGAAGTGCAAAAAATTCCACGTCCGTTTATTTTATTTACTTACTTTATAAATAATTTGATACGCGGCTACCCGAAAATCTCATCTTTTTACCAATTTCTTTCCCACGCCTAAATATAAGAGCGTTCGAGCGTCGAATATTAAGAAACTTTACGCACCAAATGATTAAATTTTTTCTATCGCAGATAAGCTTTAAAATTTATTACTTGTGGGAAAACGAACGTAAAATTTATCAACTACCTAGACCTACCCAACGTCGCCATTTTCTTATTACTAAAAATCTCCTGTATTTCATCTGTTTCAATAATAAACTTTCCTTATTATTTTTTATTCATTCGTGTACCTACTTCCCAAATACAAATATCTCGATCTTTATTACACGTCGTCGTGACGATTTTCATCACGCGGAAGGGAAAAAAACGCCTACCTATAGGTGCTGAATTCTCATGTATACACTTTTTTGCAATGAACTCTCGCGCCCCGTCTAGGGGGTCTATATACTAATAACAGGTCTCGCTTATTGGGTGAAAACGAAAGCTTATCTCTTTTCTAGTAAATTAAATTTCAAACTTGTGCGTATACCTAGACCTACCTACGTCGTCGCCCGCCTATGTATTGTAGGTATACCTTATAGTATACGCACTCCTTATCAACCCGGGCTCGAATGGTGACCAGTAATTACACGCACCTTTGTTTCGTTTTCACACCGCTTTTACGCGTAATATATTTCGACCAGAAACCGAGTAAATCATTATATCTGCGAAAATACACGTACTATAACGAAACCGAAGCACGAAAAAGGGTCAGTAATATGAATACTTCTTGCACTTGTGAAAAAACCTACGAGAGGAAATAATTAGGTATGAATAAAGGAAGGGGGAAGAGTCATCAATAGGAATCTCTGTTTAGAATTCTTCAAAATAAAATTCTGTTGTAGCGAAATTTTTTTTTTTTTTTGGGAGGGGGGCACTAGTTTCAACGAGGAAGTTAGATTTAGATCAAACTGAGTTTAGAGCAAACTTCTCTACAGAAGAAAGACCTTATTTCATGAGACTGAAAGATTGATAGTGAAGAAATTTTCCAAAAAATGCGTCAGCAAAATAAAAATTTGTCAATTCTGAAGAATTTGAAATTTCGAGCAAATAAAATTTTTTAACAAATCACAAATCTCAACAATTTTGACAACTACAAGGTTTTTAAAAAATTCAATAATTTTAGTAGACTTTGGCAAATTTGAAAATTATACAAACAAGTATTAATAATTTTGAAAAATTTGTCAATTTTGATAAATTATCCACAGTTCAAAAATTTTGGAAAACTTGGCAATTTTAATCAATTAAAAATTTCAAACAAGTGATCATTTTAAAAATTTAAAAAAATTTTGAAAAGCAACAGTTTTAACAAATTTGGGAGGTCACAAAAATTCTGAAAACCACACAATTTTTAACAATTTTCAAAAATTTGTCTATTTTAATAAAATTAACAATTCCAACAATTTTGGAAAATTTGAGTGCAGTGGAAAATTAGTAAATTTCAATAAATTATAATTTTCAACAATGTCATCATTTTTTGCAATTTTTCAAAAAATTAAACTTGAACAATTTCCAATAATTTTGAAATGTCGAGAAATTAGCAATTTTCATTAATGATGAAAAATTCATAATATCAAGAAATTTAACAATATTTGCAAGTAGAAAATTTTGTAACAATTTTTTGAGCATTCAAAACTTTAGGATTTATCATTCCAGTCGACAAATTTTTAATTGAATGGATTGAATGATCATCAAAATTATTGTACATATTTTTTTCGTTTTATTGTGCCATAAATACAAGTAAATATCATTAATTGAATACAGCTAAGAGGATGGTATCTCTGTTCTTTTCTCTTTTTGGGCCAAATTCTTTCTTCTCGACAGAGGCGTTGCTAACAATTTTTTTTTTGGGGGGGGGGGGGGGGGAATCGACACAAGAATGCCGAATAAAAATTCAAAAATTCCGAATAATTTATTTTGCTAACAAAAACAATGAAATCAGGCTTATTGGACCATTTGAAATGCACCTACTTTTATTTTTTTTCCTTAAAATTGGAGAAAAAGGAAAAATTTTGAAAAAAATAATGTCATTTTGGCTTGGGAAAAGTGTATTTTTGGCTTATTTTTCATAATTGTGAACTTATTTCAAAACAACCAATCTCCGAAATTTTACCGAATGAATCCAAAATTGCCGAATTTCCGAATGAAATTTGACTGGGGGCACTTACTCCCCCCAACCCCCTCTTCCCGTAGCGACGCCCTCGCAGTTATCGAAGGTTAGGTCATTCTGTAATGATAAAGTGGGATCATAAGCGGATCTAGTTTTTTTTTTTCAAGTAGGCGGAGCAGGTGGTTAACCTTTTTTTTCATGCTGCAAATTTTTAAATTTTGAGTTTTCCAGTTTTCACTATTTTTTTTTTTTTTTTTTCAATTTCACAGTTTTCAATTTTTATGAAATTTTCAAATATCAATTTTTACAAATTTTTCAATTTTCATAAATTTTTCAATTTTTACAAAATGTTCAATTTTCACAAAATTTTAAATTTTTACAAATTTTCAATTCTCACAAAAATTTAAATTTTTACAAATTTTCTATTTTCACAAAATTTTTCAATTTTTCGATTTATACAATTTTTTAAAAATTTCGTTTTTACATAATTTTTCATTTTCATAAAAAACACTTGACATTTTTCAAATCTTCTGGAAAACACTTGTCGCCCAAAAATTTTGTTAAAAGGCCTGCTCAGGTCCTTCTTTAGATCTGCCCATTAGAGGGATACAGTGATACTATAGAAAAATCATCATCAGCTCATCTTGAATCCTCTTCTGATTCAAGCAGAGTCAATTTAAAGCATAAATCATAGACCAAATAAGCCCCCTCCTCCTCACACCCTCCATACCAGCCCCTCAAAGTGATTAAAAATGACAAAAATTCGAAAAAATTACAAAAAAAATGTAAAAATATGTCGGTAAAAACAAAAAAAATTGTAGTACATAAATGAAGAAATATTTTCAATTTTAGTAAAAGGTGAAGAAATATTAATCAAGAGATTTTAGAAAAAAATTTAAAAAAAATCACAGATATAGTGAAAATGTCGATGAAAAAAATTTAGAAATTTGAGAAAAAAAATTGTTAGTTGAGCCAAAAAAACAAATAAACTGAAAATTAGGAAAAAGTGACTATAAATATTCATTATGGAAAAAAAAATTGAAATTTGAATGAAAAATTCAAAAAATTACACAATGAAAAAAATTAAAACTCAACCAAAAATACTTGGCTGACATTGAAAATGATCAAAAAAAAATATACAAAAACAAAGTCAAAACATTGAAACTGAAAAAGTGCCAGCAATAAAATTGAAAATTATCGAATGCTAAGATTGAAAAAAATTTTGGTTAAAAAAAAATATTCAAGTAGAAATACGTAGGTAGCGAAATATTAAAAATCATAAAAACGAAAAAATACGAATTTCTATTTAAAAAAAAGTACCGATGAAATTAAAATATTAAAGAAACATTTTTTAATAACCAGTAATATTTTTGAAAAACAAAAACACACCGCCAAAAACGAAAATATTTCACGATCTTATACCCAGGCACGCGAAAATTCCATCTTTGAAAAACCTTTTAATAAAAAGCCTTACTTCCCGCATCGTTGGGCTCGGGCAAACCGTCGCTGTATTTACTTTCCAAACTCGAGTGAAATAATTACGCACGGCCTGGGTATTAAAAGGCAACAATGAAAAACGCCGACAAATTCATCGTACACAAATTAAATTTCCTAATCAACTAATCTGTTTTTATTTGCAAAACGAGCCGAGAATATTTTATGAGAATGGTCGAGTGAAATTCTCCGCGTCAGGATCACTTTAAAGTACGCAAAAGTTGGTCGCGGAGGGAAGGCGCGGATGCAACTCCGATAAATGGCTGGTATTCCTTTTTTGATTTTAATGAACCGAATTGTTGAATAATTAATAAAGAAAATTCGCTATAGAAGAGAAGATTAATAATTCGACAGCATTAACGCGTTCAAAGGAGAGACGCTGTACAGAACTGCGAAAAATACCAACGATCTGATAGGTACCTACTACCTAGCCAAAGTACTGAGTATACGTTACGTATACTCGAATTATATATCATTAAAAATACTATATCTACGCTGATGACAAAATAAGGATATAGCTCCGCGAAATGAGAAACGTATGCGCCGAGGGCGGTTGGCGAGGGGGTGGAACCAGTGGAATGGAATATTTGCGCGCGATATGCAATTCTAATATAACGCGATTAAACATAATGGTCTTTGGTTTTGACTGATTCGTTTGGCCGCATCATTACGACAGTTGACGACATCGGATTAATATTTGAAATTAATTTGCATTGCGCGCGCTCGTCAGTAATGATAAATGGAATACTCGACGAGAACAAGCCCGGCCAAGGCGGTAGGGTTGCTGTAGTACCGCGTGTACATGTAAATGGCTGTAAGATAAATAGCTGCGACTTTAACTGGATCGTCTCTCTGTACATTATAAGCCCCCCTGCAATTGATTGTTAATTTGAAAGCCACCAACGCTCGTAGTCGTATTTTACTGATAAAGGTGCCTGTAATATACACAAATAGGTCATCTATTCTACGGCGACTATCGCCTATAACCGGGTAATCAACTGGTGGTAATTTGGCAAAAGCTGGCGCGTCGCGCCATCGCATCGTGCGTCCCAGCTCCGGCTAATAATCGTATTTACCTTATAGCGATGAAAATATTCTCTACAATGCTCCGGCTGCGTATCAAAGCTAAATCATGTGAAGCGTTAAGAGCCAAACTATCGGGGTCGTGTAAGTATATATACGTAGGTATAACAGACACAGAGCTTTATAGAGCTAGCTACACAGGTACAGGCTCGGAGCGAAGCAACGTGACACGGGCGCGCCTCTCTCTTTTTCTACCAAATAAATGATGCAAAAACAAAAAACAACTTTATCAAGCCTCATTTCAAGCGAATTTTCCCACTATTTCGTACATACATAACACAGCGGCATATAAACAACGCACACTCTCCGCGAGGTACCTAAAAAGCTAGCGAAAAAAATCGATTTTCTTATTTTTCCGCTATGTCTAGCCTACTGTAGCGTCGCGTCGCGTACTGAAAACGACAGCAATTTCAAATGATGGCCATCAAAGACCGAAAACTTTCCTTATCTCGACTATATAATGTATAATAACTTGAAGGAAAAAAAGATGTGCGGTAGGCTATAGAACAACAGGCACAGTAGCGTCTTCGCATCTACTCAAACAAGCATCCTGAACTTAGTTCGCTGGTACTCTAATTGGCTGACGGGCTGCTCTTGAATAATTACCTGGAGTCGCGTAATTTATACTGATGAGCTGCCGGAGGTATTTTATGTACTTTTCGTCGAGTCTGCTGCGGTTGTTGTTGCTGCTGTTGCTGTTGTTGGTGATGATGATGGTGGTGGTGATTGTGACCATGATGATGATTATGGTGCTGCTGCTGCTGCTGTTGCTGTTGTTGGTGGTGGTAATGATGATGGTGGTGGCTGTGGTGCGATGGTAGTGTTAGGTCGGATGAGGTGGAGGGTAGTACGGGATGCGGTGGTGAGGAGGTTTCTTCGCTGTCGTCGTCATCGTCGCTCATGTCGAAAGGCGACGATTCCCGGCTGCATCCGCTGTCGTCGTTGTCCGCAGGAAGAACGCTGTTCGAGGTGCCATTACAACCAACATTGTTTTGTTCGTTTTGTTTATCGCAGCTGTAACACAGAAAATTGCAAAAGTGGGTTAGTCGATGGAGAATCGGCAGAAATGGAGCGGTTTGGAGTTTCTCAAAAATTATAAGGAAAGTCATCAATATTCTTATTGCTTGGGCATCGGAAAAGAAACGAATTACTTCAATTTGTTTGGGCAGGTTATTTTGTGAATTTTCTGTTGGGAGACCCCCCCCCCCCCTCACCCCCAAAAATATTTGTTCCAAAATTAGATTTAACCAGTGTTGCAAGAGTGGTGGTTGAAACACTCCCACTCCTTGAATTCACTCCCAATTTTTTCATCATTCACTCTCACTCTTTGCTCCACTCTTCACTTTTCTACACTTCCACTCTCACTCCCACTCCGCTCTTTACTAGAAATTTTTTCTCTCTCACTAGCTCCCACTCCTACTCTTTATTTCAAAA
>FIZT01045748.1:0-16369 GCA_900065295.1 Paracoccus marginatus
GGCCTGAAATTTTTACCACGTTATTTTGACACCATTTGGCAACTTTTTTTCATTCCCCCTCCCCAACTTTCCAAAAAAAGTCAAAATCAGGGCAACCTAGTGCTTAATTGCTCATGCTAATGGGTTGTAAAATTTTTGAAGTCGTTTTTGGCAGAATTGGAAATTTTTAGATCCCCTCTGAAAAACACTTGAACTTTTTTGGCCACTTTACCCAAAATTCAAAATTTTTTAGAAAATCGTTTGAAACTATACTCTCTCAATCTGGAATTAGTGAAAATCAGTGAAAAAAGTCAGAATTGCAGCGCAGGGAAATCAGTGAAAAATCAGTGAAATTTCGATGAATTTTCACTGATTTTGCAAAGATTTTCACTGGTTTTTCAATCAATTTTACTCACTTTTCAGTAAATGTAACAAAAATAACTGGAAAATCAGTGAAAATTCGCCGGGATTTCAGTGATTTTTTCCACTGATTTCCCTGTATTGCAATTCGGACTTATGTTCGGTGATTTTCACTGAAGATTGAGAGAATAAAGACGCTTTACGAATAAAACAAAAAAATTCGACATAGGTAACTTTTGGAGTATGAACCCAAGAGGACTTACCATTTTTCCACCGGAGTTTCACTTTTCAGAATTCAGACCATGAAGACTAACTTCCTCTAGAAAAACTCAAAAGCTCAATCAGAACCGATTCACGCTGTTATCTTTTACAAAAAATTTATAAAATATTTTTAGAAAAATAATTTTTTGAATTTTTTTAAAAAATCGAATTTTGAAAAATTTTGAAAAAAAAAATGTTGAAAAATTTTAAATTGATTTTAAAACTTTTTTTAAAAATTCAGTTCGATAATATTTTCATTTTTCAAAAAATTCATTTAAAATTTCCACAACTCGAACAGAGAATTTCCCACTGAAACTGAAATTTTCAAACATTGGATAGCAGGCCTCTCTTTTGCCCTCTTTTCAGTGCCGCCTTGACAGCAGATAGGTACCGGAGAATATTCAAATTCGCCACTTACAGAACACCCTATACATTTGTAATTTTCATTTGTTCAGATTGGATCTGCTTTACGTGGTGTAACTTCAACTTACACTCGAGAAACGTATGTTAATTAAGTTGCAGGATTTCGCTAAACAGAGATTAAGTGACAAGCACAATGCGTAAGGATGAATATTCATTATTCGTCTACCTTTATATTTTGACTAAATATTATAAGGTGTAAGATTTGTAGCAGGGCGTGCTAATTATAATTCATAACGTTGTTTGAACAAAATAATGTACCTAGATAAAAGTATATAGTAAGTAAGGTACGTCATACGTGGACGCGGACGTAAAGATGCAGAGTGAGAAAGACGTAGCAGGCACAGTATTTTTTTTCAAATGAAAATTTTCTCTAACCTGGTCACACACTTAGGTAATGGTTTTCAAACTAAACTAACATACCTGTACGTATTGAAAAACAGATTATAGAGTCGTAACATGGGACGTCTCTGAAAGCTCAAAAGAACCAGACTACGTAACCGAATCGAATCCACCTTATGGAGGAAATTTTCGAAACGAAACGCTTTCCCCATTATGGTATACGCGATAGATTTCCAAATACCATCATCCTATGTACATTCTACCAGGAGCATAGCCCGATAGAAAAAAACTGCCGCTCGGGGAAATTCAAAAATAACTACTTACTGCCTCTCAGACAGAATTGAAAAGCGGAAAAAACGAAATACGAAGAGTGGATTTATTCGATACGAACCTACGGAGATCCCTCGAGAATGGTTTTAACAGTCAATGAACGGACGGGACGCGTGGACGAAAGAAGAGGGGGGGGGGGGAAATAAGGAAATGCAAAACACGAATAAATTCCTCAGGTGTGTTACGACCAATTGAATTACGAAACATTTTCCCTCCGGTTTAACAAAAAATTCTCTAATGAAATTAATAAAACGACAAGACGTGTTTTTTTTTTCAATTACTCCCACGCAACGGTTAAATATCGTTTTATATAATTTTATAAATCTGTCGTCAGATTAATTTTAAAGCTCACCCGGTGAAACGGTTTCATTATCGTCGCAGTACAATCGAGAATTTCAATGTAGCTGACTAAAACTCCAACATGGACGGCGCTAAAAGGCGTGGGATATTTGAAAATCATAGTACGAAGAAAATGCATTACCAAAAAAGCGTACAGCAGCGAGGTGTTTCGAAACAAAAGCTCACGCCGAGTCAACTGCCACCATAAATGGAAAAGTTACACTCGGCGCAATAAAACGTAAACCTTTCACAAACAATTTACGCCAAGATATCGTACTTTCGGCTGCAATTAAACCTGAAGTAAAATGTGCGACGCGTATAAATAATTTTTTTCCCCCAGGGGCGGCTTTTCACTTTCCTAACCGTCCGATCATTTTTCACCAGCAGCTAACTTCCGCGCCGAGCTTTTCTCGCCAAACTTTTTAATGCTCGATGAAAATATCGCAAGTCTCTCCGAGGAAAAACGCGTCACCTGATATTATAAACTAGCGAAAACGTACCTACTCGTACATATAACTTGTTCGAAATTTTCATATTTTCACTTAAAAAACTCCACTCACGATCAACATCTGGATATTTCTTTTTTTTTTTACGTAATCGTTGAAAATATTCGAATCTGTAGCAGCTGCGTGTACCTACGTATAAATTTATCGAAACACTTCAAAGAAATTTAGGTACTCGGACGATATCAAACAAGAAGAAAACTGTTGCTTGCGTATAGCGTGTAATAATAACATTCTAGGTAGGTATTCGTCTTTCGTCTAGATTTTTTTTTCTGTTTGTTTTCCTCGAAATAAAAAGTAATAAAATCACCGAGCCACGAGGCATAGTGTATCAAGTACATACTTCATTTTTCATCTCATGTTTATAAATTATTTCCACCATTCTGGCATTTGTAAGATTTATACAAACGTTTGAAAGTGCGAGGAAAGGGGTACGAATAACGTCAAACAGGGAAAAAAATACTTTTTTTTTACTCGCAACAGCGCTGTGAGCGCCCACATTTCATACTTATCAATCACTTCTTTCGGAACTGACGAGAAAAAAAAATCCAATTTAAACTCTTCGCAGCATTTTTAACTCTTTATTGTAGAACGAAAATGTTTCTAATTTCGGCAAGTTAAAAAAAAAGTTTTTATTTGATTTCAATTGAGAAACTGACTGTGAGTCAAAAAGTTTGGCGAAAAATGACGAAAAAAGTTTCTTCTTCAGGTAGTGGTAATTTTAAACGTATTAATTTCACGAGGACGCTTGCGGCTAAATTCAGAGGTTGCAGTAATTTCTTTTTTGGGTTTGCTCTTAGAAAGAGTTTCATTGCGTAGATTCGAACTATAGAGGTACTACTCGTAAATAAAATTCCAAAATTGTGGACTAACTTCTGCAAGTATATAGATAAACAGAAATCCTCATCATCCAATTTTTTAAAATTTTTATTAATCTCATATTCTGCAAGTGGAACCGATGCCAATAATTGTTGAATAAAAACAAAAATAAAAAATCATAAAAAAAAACAGAAGAATTCCAAAAAAAATGTTGAACCAATTTTATCAATTGAAAAAGAAACATCTGGCTGAAATCCTCAAAGTTTTGATGATGAAAAAAAATAATTTTATGCACTAAAGAACCGGAATAACTGACAATGAGAAAATAAAAAACTAGAAATATCTAAAATTTCGTTGCAGAATCAAAAAAACTTTTTTTAAAATAAAAATAAGTTATTTAATCAACCATGACCTACATATCGATGGCAGAAAAATAATATAGAAACCTTTAAAACGCAACCACTTATTATAGGGTAGATTAAACGATCTTTTGCAAATAACGAACAAAATATGCATCATAGGAAAATTTTGATCGCTTATAACTGAAAGTAAATTTAATTTTCTACAACTTTGGTTCCATTCATTTTGCTCATAAGATGCTTAGTTTGCTTGCAAAATCAAAAAGTTTGAAGATTTTTGTTGATTTTTTGACTTATGGTCAAACTACGCGTTTTTGGAAAAAACTGAATAGGATTAAAGTTGCAGAAAATTGAATTTTCTTCCTACAATAATAAGTAGGTCAAAATTTTTCAAAGGGGCATGCTCCGTCAGTTATTTGCAAAAAACAACCATCAGCACATGTGGAGTTGAAAAAACTGAAAATCTTTCATATTTTTTCGATTTTATGGCCAAACTAAGCGTCCCACAAAAAAAATGAATTGGACCAAAGTTGTGGAGAATTGAATTCTCTTTCGGCAAAAATTGGTCGAAATTTTTCTAGGGGGCATATTTTGCCCGTTATTTGCAAAAAAAACCATCAGTATACGTGGGATCGAAAAATCAGAAAATCTTGAATATTTTTCGATTTTATGGCCAAACTAAGCGTCTCACACAAAATATGAACTGGAGCAAGGTTGTAGAGAATTAAATTTTCTTCCTACCAACATTGGTCAAAAATTTTCTAGGGGGCATATCTCATCAGTTACGAGCAAAAAACAATCACCAGCATACGTAGAGTCGAAAAATTTGAAAACCTTCAATATTTTTTGATTTTATGGCCAAACGGCAAACTAAGCGTCCTACAAAATGGATGAATTGGACCAAAGTTGTTGAGAATTAAATTTTCTTCTCACAACAATTGGTCAACGTTTTTCTAAGGGGCATATTTCGTCAGTTACTCGCAAGAAACAATCAGTATGGAGTCAACAAATCTGAAAAATTAATATTTTTGGATTTTATGGCCGAAGTAAGCGTCTCACAAAAAAGATAAATTGGATCAAAGTTGTAGAGAATTGAATTTTCTTTTGACAACAATCGGTTAAAATTTTCTCATGATGGTTTTGATTTTTTGATCTTTGATATCAGCTTTTCCATGGCACCAAATTTAATGAAAATTCTATCAGCACTCTGTATCTAGTCATGTAGAAATCACTGTTAAAATTTTGGACAATATTCACTCGAGTTATCATGTTGATGCCAGAAAAAGTGAATTTTTGTTGTTGTTTTTTTTTGGATGAAAAATCGGGAAGATTGATGGTCACAAGAGTGGACCCCCCCCCCCCAATGCATTTCATTAAAAATTAAACAATAAGTCCAGTTTGATTTAAAATTTTCAAAAAATTACATTTTTTTGCATTTTTCAATTTTTCCTAAATGGTTCAATTTTCTGAAAAATTTCAGAAATGATTTTCATTTTTTTCCCATTTTTCTAAAAAAAAAAAAAAAAAATGGAGAAAAACGACGAAAAAAAAATATTCGTGACTTTTTTTGAAAAAAGTACCACCAGATAACGGTAAGAAATAACTTCTACAGACTCGCAAAAATCCTCGAAGTAAGCTTTTTCGAAACTGAATGAAACCATTTCACAGAACCGACCAAGCATATTAGATGAAAATACCTATAAAAGTTAATAATTAAACGCGCCGGTGAAGGTAAAGAGACAGGTGATACAGTACGTATTCAAACAGACGAGATTTATTCGAGTTTTGTAATTTAAGTTTCACATCACCAAAACCAACTATCCAACTTCCTGAATCCGCTAAGAAGATTTAAAATTAAATCTAACAAATAAATATTCATTTTTCACCTTCTTCGAATAGCTTTATAAAAATTTACCCAAAATACGCGGCCGTCTCGTTTAATAATCCTTACATCGAGCGATGAATTTCGCTCATTCGCTAGTACTATAGACGACGGTAAGGTAACATTTAACATTCTTAAACTTTGGTCGTCGCGTATGAGCAATAATAAAAACATCGCATCGTACCATTTATAATTTCAGCTTAAAGTCAACCTCATACCACAAGCGAAAGAAAATTTGTAATATTGCCAAATTATAAATTAAAAAAGTAACGCGAAGTTGCGAAAAATATGCAACGATAAAGCGTTTCGTGTTTTTTTTTTTTTTTTTTTTTTCACAAACAATACGCAACACGCGACACCATCCGAAGTGAAACGTATATGAGTGTAGTACCAGTCCACCATACACCAGGTATAAATCGACTGAAAAATAAAACGGTTGGAATTTTCAAAAATTAATAGCTCCACATCGTTAATATAATTTTTCAATTTTTTGTCAGCGTGAAAAATGAATATCCCAACCGACGTTTCCTCATCTCTGTCCGTCTACGTAGACGTATTCGTATCTACGTACTACGCACACACAGAGCCACTCGACAATGATAAAAATTCGCCCTTGAGTCGAGCTAAAGTTGATGTTTTTGTGGGAAAAAGTTCCTATTATACGAGTCCTCGTGGCACGTTTTTTGACTATCCGTTCTTCTTTTTTTTCTAAATTATCGAGCTCTCTGACGTCGCGACCGACGTCGTCTGCCGTATTATTTAAAATTGCACGAATTCAATATAAAGCAATAGCCGTTCATATTTTCACGTACTAGTCGTTAGTTTATAGTATACGCGGTTTTAAACGCTCCATACGAGCTCGAAAAGCACTTCCACACATAAGATTCTCATCTCTCAGCTATTAAAAATTCAGGTTATAAAAAAAAACCAATCAACCGAAAGCAAACTCGTCAACTTTATTCTAAGCTCGTAAACGTTTTAATATATCGTAAAAAATATTCACTCGAACGTCTAAATATTTAAATAATGTCGAAACTATTTGTTTATCGAGGCTGTGGCTGTAGTACTCGATGGTTAAAAAATGACCGTAATCAATGCCTCGCATTATCGTAGCCGCAAACGATCAACCGACGAAATATTCGGTAGAATAAACTCGATAAAAATTCACTCTCGTACCGGATCGTTTTTGCTAACGAAATAATAAAAAAGCTCGCGCCAACCTAATGTGTACGACGACAAAGCATATTACGTGAATTTATAATTTCCATGACCTAAATTAATGCGAATGAATTATAAAAACACGACACAGCTTCACTTTAATGTTTAATTAGTCCTATTTGTATTTGTATTCATACCTCGTAGGTAGGTAGGTAGGTAGGTAGAAAAAATTGATCGAATATGTCGCCAATGAAAGTATATGGTACACTTGTGAGGTTATAAATTCGTAGACGATTTAAGGGGGAAAAATTTACAACGGTGGAAAAATAAAATTTGAGGGGGGAAAAGGTATTACTTATAATATTTTTATTAGAAAAGTTTTCTAAATATTTTCGGCGTGATTTACCGTTTTAATATTCAGGTTGGCGTTTTAATACGTTTCAATGTGAAAATATTACAATATCTTGATGCAACTTCAACATTTCCTATCTTTAATTTCTCTCCAAAACTTTAATAAAATTAAGATTTAACAAAATTCAGCTGAAAATTGAAGTTCAATAACATTCAAAGTTTTTCTTTCGAATTTTCTCGACAAAATACTAGTAAAAACAGCTTTTTTTTTAGATGAGAATAGGAATTTATAATTTTATGCATTACAAACTCCTCATCGATGAAAACCAAAAACAACCACTCGACGTTCAAGATCTACTACTTCAAAATGCATTAAAAAAAAATGTATTCCCAAAATCCTCTCGCCAGTTAATCACATACTTCAATTACCGATGTAAATTTCATCGTAACTTATTACAAAAGAGAAAATGTCACGATTAAGAATTACAATATAAAGTTCTCCACCAGCACGAATGAATTCATGAATAATGGATAAAACGGTCATCGACGAAGAGGACGAATTTTAATTAATTTCCCTTTACACCCTTTCGAAAAAAGAATCCCGAGACGGAGTAATTTTTTTCTTCGCGAAGTGAATTTTTAGGAGACGAATTTTTTCGATGAAACGTAGCACTTAGCGGAACCTCGGCATAAAGGATCGTTTAGCGAGGAAATTTATTGTCTGGATTTTCCACGTCGTTGAGCGAGCCAATGCGAGTTTTTAGTCGGATTGTTTCGAGGTATAAATGAAGAAACATTCGGGCCATTATGTTTGATACGTATGGTAGTTTCTGCGCCAGGCGCTCGTTTCCAGTTTTTGCGCAACGTTCGAATGTTCGTTTTCTGATTTTTCTTTTCGAAAACGAGATCGAAGAATTTCGAGAGTTTCGAAATTTAGGAAAGGCTGTGGGATATGGTCTTCGATGAGACGTTTGTCAAATGGTTAATTTTTTTGTATATAATCAGAAATCGTAGCAAGAGAGCCAAATCTTTGATTTGTGACTCCGCCATGGCGACAGATTGCTGAGAAAATGCACATTATTGGACCTGCAGGGGAGTAGAGATGGCTTGAGAAGGTCATTTTTGGATATGTTGGTGACGAGAGAGATGTCCAACTATTGTTTTCGTTTTCGAAGATTTTTATCTTTTTGAACCCCTTTTTGGGCCTCCTTTAAAAAGGGCCCTAATGTAATTTTCAAGTTTGGGGCCTAAAACTCGATTAACTCAATTTAGCCTCCAAAATGAGCCCAAATACCAAGTTTGATCTATTTTGACTCATAACTCCCGAAATATTGGATTTTTGACGTTGGAGCATATTTTCCAAAAACCACCACTCAGTCCACTGCAAAACTCTCTACCTTCTCATCAAATGATCGTACACAAAAATCTTTCAGGCAAAAGTTGTTGAAAACTGAGCGTAGAACAAAAAAGTACTGAGCTACTTTCACTGTAAAATCAACCCCTGAGGAGATATGGAAGAAAATCATTCAAGAGTCACCGTCACCATAAAAAAAAATAGCAAGAGGGTCTGTGGGTCGTTAACTCAGTCAGGAGACCACTCTCAACAATTTTTTGGCATAAAATTTTTGCCAGCTAAAAATACTTTTCTCCCCTCAAAATTTTGCTTATTCGCCTACATGATTTAGGTTCCACCTTCCCCAATCAAAATTCGAAAAACAATCTGAGAAGGGTGAAATGATCTAGAAAATTCGCACCTGCGCTAAAACTGCAACCCACACATCCATTTGAAATATTCAAAGTAAAATTCCAGGTCAATTTTTCGACGTGTCAGCCTGAAGATGTGGGGTAAAAAAAAAATCGTGAGTGCGCTGTAAACATATTTTTGGACAGAACAGCCTGAATTTTGGGCATAATTCTGCCAGAATCCGAATGCGAATGACCCCATTACCACACCTTTCTTCAAAAATCTACCAAATTATGACAAATTTTGATTTTTCTTCCAACGCGAATCATTCAAAATGAGAATATTTACTGATCCGGAAAAAAAATACACAAATACGTGAAAAAATTTTCAATCGACGAAAAGCGAAAAATATTACGCAAACACGCTCGCGAAATTCTTTCCATCGGAGCGATAAATTGGCTCATACTTTTCCACACCTTTGGCATTTGTTTAGCGTCTGTCTGAATGATGCGACTGTATCACGCGAAAATGGAGTGAAAAATTACCCGAATGGCGATGAAAATTTACGTATTCGTCGACGTTATCGAACTGGAAACACACGACACGGTACCTACATGTAAGAATCAAACACGGACCGTTTTCAATTCGAGTTAATGACACGTGTTTCCATTTCGAATACAATTTCATTCATAAAATTGACGTCGCGACGCGACATCGACGTAGCCGGCGAGCACGAGAATAACGCAAAAATCACCATGGCGAAAATCAATTACTCGCTTTAAATAAGTCGACCAAACCAGGCTAATGATCTTTTGGGAAACAAATATTGGAAAACGTTTAAATTGCGTGTTCGTCGTTCGTAGGTATAATGATTCGCCGAAGGGATGGTTGTAGTTAGGTATAAAAAATGAAATACACGGTGCTCGAAATACGAGGCTAAATTAAACGAACGCAACGCAACCCTATAATATTGCAAAGTCGTATACTTCTTGTGTATCTACGCGAGTATACGTATTACGTATAGTCGAATGTTTACACAAAATAAGTCGAGTGTTACGTTTACTCTCTCTACTAATTGATATCATCTAAAAGCACCGCCAGTCTTATTTCCTCGACGAAACTTTACGTAGAAAATTTACACAGCTTATGTAGCGTAGTAGGTACAAATTATGGAATGCTCGTCGTAGATAAACTTATACATTTTCGTCACGTATACGTTGTATGGCGGTTCTGGTTACACGCTGGCAGTTGCACTTTCGCATAAAATCCGCCACCGAGTACGCGTAGCATTTTTACGACGAGACGTTACGGATCAAAGAATACATTTCGAGGGACCCGAGCAAGGGCTTCGTTTGAGTCTTACTTCAACAGCTACTCGAGCATTGAAATTCACATTATCTCCGCCGTTTCCTCACAATGTAGGTATAACTTTATAATGGCAGGAATATTTCCAGCGTTTTGTATTTGTATACGACGACGTACTACATAGAGCCTTTTCTCACATCGAAAACAACAGCGTTGAGCATAAGCTCAATTATTACATTAGCTCTCAAATCCTCACAATCCACAGGACACCGCTCAAAAATACGATACCTATTTAGGTAATCATATGCCGGATGACAGGGGGAAAAAATAACTAACAAATTCGTATGATAATTCACCACATACATACCTACCTCGTGTACCCAGCTCATAGAACATCAACTCGACATTGACAAACGTACACATCCATTCGGCGTATTTTTAGGAAACAATTCGTTTGCCCCAAAATATTTTTATAGTAACCCAGTTTTTTTCCACTTCAACGTAGCAATATAAATTGAAACTTCTCGACGAAACCGAATACTTGTACAAACGAATCAAAAACTTCCACCACTTTAAAATTGCAAAAGACGTTCGGTGAATATTCAACCAAGTCGAAAGTTTTGTTTTTTTGGATCAGTAAACATAAAATGCCTTCCACTGAGTTACCCACTGGGGAAAAGTCTAGCTTAGACGACGAGGAAAACATCACACCATTCACGCCAATTGCCAATTTCCCAACTTGTAGAATCGAAGCCGTGTCAGAGTCACTTTCCATTCAGCTACCTCAAAGGCGAACTGTTTTTTCTGACATTTAAATTTTCATTTCGTTTTCCAAAATTTTTAAAAAATTTAAAAGAAATCAATTTTTGATTTTTGAAAATTTAACAATTTTTGAATTTTTTAAAAATTTTGAAAAAAAATTTGAAAATTTTTCTGAATTTTTGATACGTACTTAGCTTACTTATTTCTTTATTTGAAAAATTTTAAGTTACAATTTTTTGAAATATTTTTGAAAATTTTTGAAATTTTGCTTTAAAAAAAATTTGATTTTGGAGAAAACTGATTTTTGAAAAATTTCAATTTTTTTCAATTTTTCAAAAACAAAAAGATATTTTTTAAAAATATCAACATTTTTGATCTTTATTTCTGGTACCTAAGTAAATACTCAAATGTTTTTGCTTTTTGCTTTTTTATAATTTTTGTACCAGAAATTGCAATTTTTAACATGTATTTTCAATTTTTTTTTTTTTTTTAATCAAAAAAATGAACATTATACCACAGGTATTCACGATAAAATGTGGAAAAAATACTGCCCAAGATTTACAAGAAGCTGGATGAAGAATTTAATAACTATTCTATTTGATCATCGAGCCTCTCCTACAAACGATTTTAGAAACAAAATCTCAAGGAATCCACTTATTGCTACTTTCGAATTCGTTTGATCTGCTTTCAATCAAGTTAACCCCAGCCTCACTCATTATTTGGCAGAATAGGTATCTCATGCACCATATAGGTACCTGTTACCTGTCTTTCATAACAGAAGAATGTTCGAAAATGATCAGTAACTATCGCATTTTCTCGCTTCAATGATTCCGCTGCGTTGTTTGATCTTCCAACGAGCCAGATTGTTTTTCAAAATGAAAACCCTCGAGAGGAATACTTCTTTCATGTTGAAAATTTCCAAAGAAAAATATAATTAAATTTCCATCCCATTTGTATCAACGTAACTGATCCTGTTGTGGTAATATCAAACTACCCTTATAAGGGTTTGCTTTTGAGGATAAAAAAAAAAAAAAACTACGAAAATACGTATAAATCTTGGCTGAACAAAACAACCAAGTCTGGTTTTTAAAAAAATGCATCGGTATCCAGCGTATAATTATTTCAAAAATACACAGTATACCAGACCTATAGACCTAAAATCCTGTATCATCTTTTTTTTTTTTTTTTTTCTATAAATGTACCCACCTATTACCGGTGCCTTTCTGGCACAAATTTTCTAATCACCATCTCCTCTCCGAAAAAGCACCGATTTTGCTATCATTTCATGAAAAGGATGCGGTCTCTTTTGAGATGGAAAATTTTGCCTCGTAGGCAAAACCTTGGTACATATAATACGTGAGATTGGTGTGAAATTCCAAGCAACTAACAAACGAGCGAAATGAAAGAAGACGCAACCAACGGGTCGAAGAAAAATGAGTTTTTCACATTCTGCTAATCCCGAGTCCATTTATTTTCTTATCTAGACTAACCATTTCTAGGTTTTGTTGATATTTTCGCTTTGGTGCGTTTAAATTACACAACGTCCACCTAAATTCGTTAAATCGAAATTCCAAAAGCTTCGATAGATTTTTTTCACTCGGATTGTGTGTAGGCTTGAATTACGTACTTGATATGGTACTCGTGCCATGAATTTTCGTTTCCAAAACAATACGGATGGTTTATGGGGCGAGGGGGTAAGAAATTTTATTCGCACAATTGAGGCCTATTTGAGTATATTAGGAAAATTGTGTACAGATTGAAAGATGAATTTTTCAATATTTGTTAACAAAGAAAATCAAAGACATACACACACCTACCTAGATTGGCAAATGAAACTTTCTTCTTTTTTTTTGTTTGTTTACCAACAGCTTCTATGCAGAAAAATATTTTTTTTTTTGAAAATGTAAAAAAAAGAATCTAAATTTTTGATGGTGATCATAGCAGATTGTTATTCAGTAAATAGTTTTTCCACAAGCTTGGGTGTAATACGAAACGAAATTAATTTAATCGATCAAATCTCGACCTAATATACCCATCTCCATCACAACTGTCAACCAAAAAACGCATAGTATTTCCCTCTACGAGCAAATAAACACCTTATCTAAATTTTGATTCGATGATTGGAAGAGTAATACATCACAGAGTGTGGAAAACCAGGACGAGAATCTGAGCAGAGGAGCGAAATAATTCAAATTTCGGCGAACCTTTCGTACATCAACGCATTAACAGAATTAAAGTCGTCGAAAATAGATAGGTACCTATAATATAATCTTTCTGGCGCAGTAAAGATGTCAATTTATATTCTATTTAACAAGTTGAACAAGCCAAACACAAGCAGTTTATTGGACCAACAGAATATATTCTCTACCCAATATCTATTTTATTACATAAATATCATTGATAAAAATTTCTTCACGATCTTAATCATCCCCATATCTCATCTTTAATCGACCATTTTAATTAATTTTGTACCTGAAAATTAATCAAAAAACGGATATCTCTGATGTAGGCAATTAATTTAATTATCGTTCAAAATCGACCAATTTCACGTTTTATTTTCTGCAATCGATGTTCTCAACTGCGACAAAAACTAACGAGCGGAAGTAAAGAAAACCGGAAACCCCCTCGTCTACGAAATAATCGCACTTAAGCGAAAGAAAAACTTATAAATTTGCGAGAAGAAAAGTAAACTGTTTCGACAATTGATTATTTTCAAAAGATTGCAATCCGAATAAGCGAAACCCAAACAACGAAAACACTACAATGAAGAGTATCTTTTTAAAAAGAAGGGAGGAAAATCAAAATCCTGTTAAAAAAGGGGTGATTCTTCCTCGATTGTTTGATTGTTGTATTTTCCCCCTGAAACGTGATACGAATTTATCGAACAGAAAGTTGAATTAATTTAAAATCCCGCACTGATTGAGTTTTCAATTACAGAAGGATGACGAAAAAATTTTCCAATCACCTGTAAAATTAAAATTGGTCTTTTGACGATGAAAGAGCATAACCCGCTTGGTAGGGTGAATTGTTCTCGAGCTGTGATTTATAGTTTTTCAAATGGAACTTGGGCCTTATGGTCTAGAATCCTCTGATAAAATTTTTAACTCGTTAAGGTAACTCTGACCTCCTCTGGGTGAAGGGATGAAACGTGGATTTTCGTTCAAAATTTCTATTTTAGGGAGTTTTTAACCAAATCCTTTCAAACTTGCAAGGAAAGTTGAACACTATTAAGGGCTATTTATGGAATTTTTTTTGAAAAAATCTTCGAACATTTTTTCAAGGTCAAATGGATATTTTAAGATTTTTAATGGCCATTTTGGTAACCCCTTTCAAATGTAAAATTATGAAAAAATATATGTCCTATATAACTGCTCCAGATGTACAACATATATTTTTTCTGAATTTTTTATACGGATGGAATACCTTTAAAAATGCAGAAACCTCATTCTTCGCCCCTTCTCCACCCTCAAATGGGTCAATAATGGTTTGAAAAATTTTTTCTAGCAGTGTACCTCTAAAATACATATTTTTATACCTTCCATCCAATTTTCATTGAGATTCGTTCATTTTTGGTGATTTTGGTTTTTCAATCAATTTCGACATGATTTTTGTAGACATTAAAAAATGCTCGAATAAAAAAACTAATCGAGAATTCGGTTCAGCGGGTCAATCTGCTTTGATTTTGATCTTTCAAGCGATCGTTTTGTCCAAAGTTGAGAAATCAAGTCCAATCTCTCTCTGACTTTGGCGTATCAGGGTAAACATATCGAAAAAATCCACCTTTCGGGGCTGTGAAACTAAGCAACCATTCTGAAAAAACCAGCAATTCAAACAAAAAAATCCACCCATCGCGAAAAAATATTCTAACGAGTGAATTTCGAACTTCGTTTTCATTAATTACAAGCGAACGCCTGTTTGTGATGTGTAAATAAGGTACGTAAATTGCAAATACGCGAACACATCGACCTATCTGTAATTTCAGTCACAAAAATGATGAATCGCTTCGCACCGTACAATATAACCTTTTCGAATATAATTTATACCTGTCGACAGTACATGTAAACAATTTCATTATAAATATGTCGTAAAAAAGAAAAAAGAAATCTGCATTGTTGGTCGATGGTATACTAGCCGAGTAGGCACAAAAATCGATAATTTTATTTTCCACTCTCGAGTCCACAAAAATGAATATCTTGCCGGTGCAAATTAATCCATCGGAAACTTTATTAACCGGAAGGGAAAGGCGAACGCGTAAAAGCGTGTAAATTTAAACAAAAAGGCTACGAAAGTTTGTTAATGAGCGTACGCGTTTCATTTCTTACGAGTCTTATCTATGGTGCAAAAATTACTACGAAAGGATTACTTTTTTATCGACACGTACCAC
This sequence comes from Paracoccus marginatus, assembly GCA_900065295.1. Classification (NCBI taxonomy): domain Eukaryota; kingdom Metazoa; phylum Arthropoda; class Insecta; order Hemiptera; family Pseudococcidae; genus Paracoccus; species Paracoccus marginatus. Next base: position 15,239 of record FIZT01045748.1, read on the forward strand.
GAACTACTAGGTACATCGTTAATTACGAGAGATTCGATTCGATTCGTGTTACAGGAAAAAAGAAATTAAAATATCGACGGCAAAATACACAACTCGGGCTCGAGCATGGTTGACTACAACCTTGAAAAAGCCAAATACGTATAAGTTATCCATTGAGAAAATCCGAACTGAAAGGAACGAAACACGAGCTGTTTAAATATTAAATAAACACCTTGAAAATGTGACTCCATTCATGATTTTATCGAGTTCGTCACCCTTTTCAAATAACATTTTTTTTATTCAATTAACCGTTGAAAAAGCTGCAGGTGGGTGAGTGGGTGTGGGTATATTTCAAAAGACCGTTATTCTTTAATTTCCAGTCCAACGACGAGCACCCTCGAATCGAATCGGTTTTATTTTCAAGTTCACCTACATGAGGAAAAAATCCCCAGCCAAAATCCGACTATAATTTCACCCAGGCCCGATGAAAGCATCAATAGCTCGACGAACGTAAAATAATTAAAACACGCGTTCGACCGTCGGCAATTGTGTCATGTCGCAATCATCATTATCGATTACCGCACCGTCTGTGTGTACTTAGGATATGGTATAGCCCACGTTTTAATACGATTTTTCATAAATGGATAATATGTAGAATGCGAAAAATCCCCGCTATAAGTTATAAAACCGTCCACTGGAATATACTCTACAAGTGCTCTTGACACATGTACGAAGTATTATATCGTTGCGACTTTTGATGCCCAACAGAGTCTCGCAGAAAAGGGTTACACCGGCGAAGAAATAATAATTGCATTTATCAGCATTATACGATCGAGTATCTACTTCCAATACGCATAGGCCTATGTGTACTCAGTGAACGACTACTAAACGCGTTCACAGTCTCGAGTCGTATAGGCAAACTTCAATTACCAAATAAGCAAATATTTCAACTGGGTGCAATCTAAACGTCGGAGAAATAAAAATAATCAACCAAAATACCCGAAAGCTTTTACTCTAATTAAACCCGCATCAGGGTGATGATGAAAAAAAAGAAAGGGTCTAGCTGGATAAGAATGGTGAAAATGCCTTTTGGTGTCAGCGAGACGATACTTGGGCAATAAGTAGGTACCAACCCAAAACTCAGATCCCCCA
>FIZT01045755.1:0-10021 GCA_900065295.1 Paracoccus marginatus
GTTAGAAATGCCATTTTTTACAACATATTCAAATTTCATTGAATTTCACCCAGCCGTTTTTGAGAAATCCTGCAGAAACAGCCCCATTTAAAATACATTACGTGCCCCTGTTGCTTATGCACCCCTCATAACGCGAAGAACCACCTTAAGGGCTGGTATTACAATCACGGGTTAAAGTCTTGACTGACTGTTGACCGGCTGTTAACTGCCTGTGATTGGCCAGTTAAGATCTTTAACTGTCGGTTAAGAGATAACCAGCGATTGTAATACCGGTCCTAAAATCGCTATAATTTCAAAATTGGGAGACAATTTTTTTCTAATCACGAAATCGTGTTCAGCGAGTCATTTACCTCCTTATGCGACCACTTTGCCCTAAATTCCCTGAATTGAATTTCTTACCTCAAGAATTTTAAGTTTTGAGGTAGTACGAGGGCAAATATTGGTCGAATAAAAATTCCGATGCCAGATTCGGGTTCTACGTGTCAAATTATCCCCATGTAGGCATTTTCCGCATTAAATTTGGCAAAACTTGGAAGATTTTTTAACCATTTTTTCCCCCTGAAAATGTAGGGGAAAAATCGAAAGTAGGTTTTTGTCTAGAATGCAGTGTAAAAAAAATCTGAAAAAATTCACAACGGTTCGTTACTACTTCCCGTATATACCACGTGGATTTCAAAATTTTCAGTCAGCTAGGCGCCAAAATAATTATTTAGCTTTCAAATTTGGTAAGAAGACGTTTTTTGAGAATATTCCATCTGATGGATAGGAGGTGATTTGCATATACTCACCTACTTAGGTAGATATTATTGAAAAAATTCATTTTTTTGAAAAATGCTCCGAAAATGAAAACCAGTGCCAGATTTGTGTTTAGGTTGATGAGAAGACTTTTTTTAGAATTTTCCATCTGATGCCTAAAACGTAATTTGCATGTATTTTTGAAGAAATTCAATTTTTCGAAAAATGATCAGAAAATGAAAACCGGTGCCAGATTCGTGTTCAGCGAACTCGATTTAGACGGAAATCAATTATTCAGCTTTCAAAGTTGGTCAGAAGCGGTTTTCAAACATCTAATTTTCCTGCATTTTTGAAAAAATTCAATTCACTGATAAACGCTTCTAAACTATACTTAGGCCTAAACCAACACCAGAATCGTGTTCAGCAAACTTGATTTAGTTGAGAATTATAATTTATGAGCTTCATAAATTGGTCATGGGCGAGTTTTTGGAAATTTCTCTGCATAAATTTGAATCTTCCTCTATGAATCTAATTTAGTTCATTAATCGATTACACTGATCGCATTCCACAAGGCAGTAGTAATTTCTATACTCGTTAGTTCGTGATTTGAACTGTTCTAAGCTTGGCGACCGACGTTGAACGGATTCGTCTACGCGTTTATTCGTTCGCTTCAGCATCTTTTGATAATACCTCATCCTTGTGCCAAATTTAATTGAAATTTCGACGATTATACGAGACCGGTATTACGTTTAAATCGGCCGCCGCACACACTATGAATATAAATCAGTCGGGCTAAAGCGTGTTTTCTTATATTAATAAAAAAAATCGCGCAATGACATGCGTCACTCGATGGTACCTCTATACGTTGACGTTCGCGATCGCGCTGTGTCAAATGCGTCACGACGGCGTCATGATAATAAACTGCTCGGATTTCCCCATCTACGCCAACATGACGTATACCGTTTTGGGCGTCGAGCACTCGGTAAAATCGTGCCTGATGCCCAAATTCAACAAACTCACCACCATCAAATATCCGCCAGCCTGCGACAACTGTACCGTAAACGTGCAATTCTACATGCAACCCAAAGGCAAAGGTGATTTCAGATTTCGAGGCCAGGTCGACGTGGACGCCCATCGCGGAGAATGCTTCTACGTGAATCCCCCTCAACTCGTCAACTTTTATCGGCTTTGCGAACTCGAGAAGATTTTCACCGGCAGGAGAGCGTGTCCCGATTTATGGTATTTGGACGATAATTTCATGAAAAAGACTTTACCCCCCGCCACAGCTTCCACCAAAATTGGCACTAGAGCTGCGCGCAAAACCACCAAAGATGGAGGCCCTGCTGGTAAACAGGGCACCCCGGCTACAGAAGCCAAACCTAAGGCTAAACCTAAAAAAAAGGCGAAGAGATAAGGATCGAGGGGACAGTTATAGTACAACTCGACGATCCAGTTTTCTTATTCCAGTTGCTGATTTTCTCATTTTTCGATCGTTCACTCTCGATTTCCCAAAAATTGTGATTTTTCGAAAAAATTTCTGTTTTTCTAAAATGGAAATTTAGTTTTTTAGATTTTTCAATCTTGACAAATATCAAGAATTCCGCAGTTTTGCAAAATTTGTCGTTCAAAACAAAATTTATTAAAATTAGAAAATTTGTCAATTTTGGTAAATCTGTCAAAATGAGAATTTTTCTACTTTTAAGAATTATTGGCATGAGTAAGTTTGATGACAGAGCCCTATAATAAAACAGCAATTTCACAATTTTTTTTTTAATTCAAAAAAATAATCCCAACAAGATTGAAAATCATTTTGACGAAACTCGAAAAAGAAAATAAATTAAATTTTTAAAAATCCATTTCTATAAGATTACCTATGACATTACAAAAAAATGCTCTCGAAAACATGAACAACTCTCGGAGTATTTTCTCGCAATAAGTACGCTACGTATCTCCGTAATCACTTCACTTTTACCGCCCAATGATAAGTCAGAATCAAACTGAAAAATTCCAAAACATTCACCGCCCCATTTCCAATCACTTTATGAAAAAATTAATTTTCCATCGCGAACGTATAACCAAGTTACTTCCCTCTCATTCATAAGTCACGAGTATAAGTACAAGTAGACACATTTCGGTAGTGTGACGATACACCCAAGGCAGCCGATTTGGAAATGAAGCCTGCCTTCCACTGGGTTAGTATTATTTCATTATTTGCATTAGCATCTTGCCTGATCAAGGAAACCTCAACAGAAAATGAAACCATAACCGTTGAACCAACCACGAAGAGTGAAGATTGCCCGGTAACTTGTAGGGGATTACCCGTCCACATAATATGCGCTAGCGATAAGCCTCCTAATACCCCTTACGTAATACCGAAAACTTTCCTGAACGAATGTTATATGAAAAGGTACAACTGCAGAAAGAATAGAAAATTTGTGAAGATAAAGGACGGATATTGTCCAATACCTGGTATAAGAGAATGAGAAAATTCTCTCATTATACGCCTCCTCCACAGTAGGTAAACCTATCAATTATGTACCTACCGGTGAAATCGATTTTTTTCTCTCAATAATATTGGCAACTTGATTACGATTGCTAATACTTCGAAATATTTTATTTAAAATAAAAAATTGGTCAATTTTGGGGGGAAAAATTTCCTACTCATAAATAAACAAGTAGAGGTAAGTTTGCATAATTTTGTTTCAATCGAGTTCTAAGAAATTTCATTAAAATATTGAAAGATTGAACACAAAAAATTTTTCAAAAAATAAAAAATCAAACAAAAATTGGAAAATTTTCAACGATCAAACCAAGAAAAAATTCTAAAAATTGAAAATTTTTAAAAAACATTTATTTGAAAATTGAAAACTTTCCAAAAATGAAAATTTTCAAAAAATTGAAACATTTCCAAAAATTAAAAAGTTTTCAAAAATTGAAAATTTCCCAGAAATGAAAAATTTTCTAAAACTAAAAATTTTCCAGAAATGAAGAATTTTCCAATAATTGAAAATTGAAAATTTTCCAAAAATTTAGAGTTTACCTATTTGAAATTTTTCATTGAAAAAATTTTCAATTTTTTAAAAAACACTTCGAGACAGAAAACCAACACCACATTCGTGTTCAGCAAACTCGATTCAGTCAGAAATTAATTTTTGAGCTTTCAATATTGGTCGGAAGTGGTTTTTGACAATATTCCAGATCGTAATTTACTTGCATTTGAAAAACTCAATTTTTCGAAAAATGCTTCGAAATGGAAAACCAACACCCGATTATATGATAAGCCAGAGTCCGATTAAGAATTCCAAAACATTCGCTGCCCCATTTCCAACCACTTTAATGAAAAAATTAATTTTCGATCGCGAACGTACACCTAACCAAGTTACTTCCCTCTCATTCACAAATCACGAGCAGTACAAGTACATTTCGGTAGTTTGACGATACACCCAAGGCAGCTGATTTGGAAATGAAGCCTGCCTTCCACTGGGTTAGCATTTTTTCATTATTTGCATTAGTATCGTGCTTGATCAAGGGAACCTCAGCAGAAAATGAAGCTATAACAGTCGAACCAACCACGAAGAGAAGAGATTGTCCGGAAACTTGTAAGGAATTACCCGTCTGGATAATATGCGCTAGCGAAAGGCTTAATTCCTCTTACATAATATCGAAAAATTTCGTGAACGAATGTCATATGAAAAAGTACAACTGCAGAAAGAATAGAAATTTTGTGAAGATAAAGGACGGATATTGTCCAATTTCTGTTCCCGGTCTAAGGGAATGAGAGAATATTTTCTCATTATACGCCACCTCCTCAGTATACCTATAGATATCAATTACTTACCGGTGACATCGAATTTTTCTCCTAATAAGTAATATTGGTAACTCGATTACAATTGCTTTTTTTTAACACTTCGAAATATTTTATTTAAAATAAAAAATTGGTCAATTTTGGTTAAAAAACATAAAAATTAACAACTAGATAGGTAGGTGAGTATTTTGGAAAGAAATTTCATTACGATAAGCTACAATATTATCGTTCACTAATAAACATCTAACCCGGTATAAGAAAATCGTGACTTTCAACGCTCTAATCGTAATCACTCTATCGAAACCGAATTCTTCAAATATTGATACAGGAATCAAGTTACTCCTCCCGACTCTAAAAAAATGTACATTTCCTTCGTTTGACGATACACCGATGAAGGAGCCCGGTTTGGAAATGCACGCTTTACTCTACACGGTCAGTATTCTATCATTATTCGCATTAATATCGTGTCTGATCGAGGAATTTCCACTGAAATTTTGGACGAAGAAAATGCATCCAAGATCGATAACGCCAGTTTGCCCAAAATCCTGTAAACGTGAGCCTATGGTGCCCATATGCGTAGACAGGCGGGCCCCATGGGTATTGAAACCGAAAACATTCAGGAGCGAATGTCATTTGAAGCTGTTCAACTGCAAATATAAACGTAGATGGAGGAAGATCCACGACGGGGTATGCCGACCTTCGACCAAGACCCTATTCAACATTAAATGGCCGTGGGCGTATTTAAAGCCTTTTGTTTTATAATTTTATAATCTTACGCGGGATCAAATTTATTTGTTGATAATTATTTGAAAATTAAAACTTTCCAATAATTACAAATTTACCAATGTCATGAAATTGAAAATTTTTCAAAAATAAAAAAATTCTGCAAAAATTGAAAATTTTCCAAAAATCGAAAATTTTCCAAAAAATAAAAAATTTTACGAAAATTGAAAACTTTTCAAAAATTAAAAATTTTTCAAAAATTATTTCTCCAAGAAGGACTTTCTTCATAGAAAAAAAATTGACTCAGCATACAGCTCACTCCACTCTACCTTACCGGTACATTCTACAAATTCTACATTCTATAGTTTGTTTCACGCAAGAATGACAAAAAATCCCACCATATTAAGCAGCAATTTGAAGCAATAAAAAATTCAGAATCAATAAAATTCTAATTTCAAGCTTGAAAACTACTTCTTTTCTATTTAACAAAACAATTTTTTACATTTTCTGTCATTTTTAGGAGAAATTTCTCCTCAAAGTATTATTAACAGAGAAATTCTGTTTCTATTGCTTTGATTCGTCGCCTAATGTAGCGGGATATTTTGTCACTCTTACGCGAAACAAACTATATACGAAATGATGAAACAGGTAATCATCGTTCATTCATGAATCCAATAAAAAAATCGAATCGTTCAACGCACCGATTCCAATCACTCTATCAAAAAATAACTTTTCAAACGCACACACTGTAACCAAATTACTACTGGCGACTTACACAAAATTTCATTTTTGAGCATAATTATTTCGGTTGTTCGACGGTACACCCATTGAAATGCAGTCTACATTCTATTGGGTCAGTATCCTATCATTACTTGTATCAAAATCGTGCCAGACCGAGAAAACTACACAGATAGTTCCGACGGTGACCGTAGAAACGTCTCCGATAAACGAAACTTGTCCAAAAACTTGCTTTTGGGATTCTATCAAACCAATATGCATAGACTTTGGTTATCCTAAACAAAACCCGGTAACTTACGTCAACGAATGCGAATTGAAACAGTACAACTGCCACAATACTCAAAAAGCCTTGAAGCTCTATGATGGAATGTGTTTAACTTCCAAATCCATGTGGTTGCTTCGCATGAGAAAGAAACTACGAGCAATAGGTACAAAATAATCAAACCAACGAGTGAAGCCGGATATTTTTTCAAATTAAGGATACTTCCTCGTCGTATGTACCACGTCTAACCAGTCGCTATAAATACCCTACATTCTATACCAAATGATAAAGAAGGTAATTATCGTTCATTTATAAGTCCAATAAAAAAATCCAAACGTTCAACGAGTCCATTCTGATCACTTTATCAAAAAAGAGCCCTTCGAACGTACCGACTGTAACAAAACTGCCGTCAGCGACTCGTACAAATTCTTATTTCGGGCATATTTTGGCTGTTAGAAGATACACCCAAGAAAATGCAATCTACATTCCATTTGGTCAGTATTTCATCATTATTCGCTTTAATATCGTGCCTGGCCGAAGAAAGTACGAGCACACAGAAAGTTTCCACAGTGAGTACAGCAGAAACAACTCCGTCGGAAGAAGATTGTCCAAAATCTTGTTTTTGGACATGGATCAGGCCAATATGCGTAGACTTCGGTTATCCTAGCCAACTGCCGTCAACTTTCCCCAACGAATGCGGATTGAAACAGTACAACTGCCGGAATACTCAAAAGGCCGTCAAGATCTACGACGGAATCTGCGTACGTACCAAATTCCCGTTATCGTTCCGCAGGAGAAAGACAACACTGAGCCTGAGCGACTCTCCCACGGTAGTACAAAATATCCTCCAGTGAAGTAGGATATTCCTCGACGTACGTAAGTATACCTAGTACCTCTAATCAGCCAAGAAATACCCTACGGCCTACATTCTGCACCAAAATGATAAAGTAGGTAATCGTCGTTCATTTACAAATCCAATAAAATAATCCAAACATTCGGCGAGCTAATTTCAATCATTTAATCAAAGAAAAAAAACCATTAAGCATTATTACAACAAAGTTGTTTGCGGCGACTCGTACAATTCCGGTCGCGTTTGACGATACACACGCAACGAAACCTGGCTCGGGAATGCAGTCTATACTCCACTGGGTCAGTATTTTGGCATTTTCCCCCTCATCATTGTGCCTGTTCTGGAAACGCCCGAAGAACGCTGTTACGTTGCCCGCACACCTACAACCAACCACGACGATGATCGATTGTCCCGTATCTTGCTTTTGGGAACGTATTAGGCCGATATGCGTTGACATGGGCGACTCTTACATAAAAACTTTCGGTAACGAGTGTCAATTGAAATTGTTCAACTGCGAACACGATACAAATTTCGAGAAGCTCCACGACGGATTCTGTGTAATAACTGAAGCGCCCACGACTTTGACAGTTCCCACTACGTGGAAGGCAGGTTGTCGAAAATCTTGCTTTTGGAAACTATTCAATCCATTATGCGTAGATTTGGATCCCCCTAACAAAGAACTCGTCCATTTCCCCCACAAGTGCGAATTGGAGAGGTACAACTGCCTGCATAATGCAACTGCTAAGATTTTCAAGAAGGGACTCTGTCCATCATAAAACGCCGAAATAATCGAGCTAGCCCAGCGGCGCGGCCTTCGCAGTTTGAAAATAGGTACGTCACGGTGAAATCGGATTGTTCAGGTATTTGTTTTTCAGAACAAGGATCGAGGAAGTGAAAATATCTATGTAATTAAGACGCAGGCCTACTCGTATATGCGCAGATGAGACGTTCAATCCTGATAAAAAAAAAAAGATATCCGATCGAAGACACGACCAATCTCGTTCTTTATAAAAAAAATTGTATTTTATTTTGAGAAATTTGAAAAAAAAAAAAATTGAAAAAAATACCAAAATTTTCAGAAAGGGTACACCACGAACAGCAAAGTATCTTGGACCAGAGGAGTCAAAATGTGATTTTCAACTTTTTTTTAGTTTTTCAACAAAAATCGGAATAAAAATTTCACATTTTTATTAAAATAAAGATTCTAAAGCAGACCTCAATCAAGGGTCATTTTTTGTCAAATTGTGACGTTCTAGGTACAATGTACAAAAATTTTGAGCAGCCATTTCGTAAAAAAGCTTCGCTTCAAAAAGTTTCGAAGGTAGAAAGTTCACCCCCCCCCCCCAAAAAAAAAAAAATAATTAGTTTAAATTATACCACAGAAGTTTCACAGGGTAGGAGTTGGTGCAACGATGTCAAAAATAAATAAAAACTGGTCACTCGTACCATATCGAGCCCGTAGGTACAGGTAAGTATACGTCACAGTTTCCATAGCGTTCTCGTGAGAACCTTCAGAATCTTTTAAAACGAGTTTTTAATAAAACACCATCTTGATTTTTCTCTATCTATGGTACTTAGCGTCAAAAGTTGTGCCAAATATATTTTTGGTGGAATTTTCAAGTGATACCATCATACAAAAATAAGACTTTTCAATTTTTTTACCCAATTTTTGGCATCGAAAAAAATGGCAACACTGATTTCCAAAAACCCGCCAAAAAGCTCTTCAAAGGCCCTACATATTAGAAAAAATTCCAATATTCTACCTACCATAGTTTCTCAGGAATCCACGCTCCAAACTCACCATATCCAACCTTTCCTCAAAACTTTCACTGTCCATAGCTATAGCTAACCCCCCGCCAACAAAAAAAACAGTCGGAAAGCTCCGGTCTACGCCATTTGTCATCTCTCATCGAGGTCTATCCACATAGGAAAAATGAAAAAAATCGGTGATCCCACTTTCCATTTTGTGACCACACTAACTGGCATGAAATGACCCAACGGCGAAGGAGGTGCACTTTGGGGAACTCCTGCTCCCCTCCCCTTGCACCTAGGGGGCTGAACATTTTTTGGGGGGATCTCCCACTCAAAGCAAACCACTCCACCAAATTCAGTCAAAACCTATAATGTTTTTTCCTCACTCCATCCTACAGTGTAGGTACTAACAACTACACAAATAGAGATGCAAGATCTGCAAATTTTTCTTCTATGTTTCGATTTTACAGCCAAACTAAGTGTTCTACCATAGAAATGAATAGAACCAAAGTTGTAGAGAATTAAATTTCCTTTCAGCTGTGGGCTGTAAAAAATTTTACTTGACACTTACTGTGAAACTTAATGTTTACTCCCTCCTTATAACGTACGAAAATTTATGATTGCGAGATGGTGTTCTATTACATCGCAGTGCGACGGAAAAGACTTCTTTTCCATTGCACATCGATGTAATGTAAGAATTCAACAACATCAACAACGTCTCGACACAATGTTGCCAATTGTCATTCAATAAATTTTGGTGATTAGTGTGATTACAGAATGATGATACCCCAATATTCAAAACTTAAATACTTAATTATTGTGATTTTGATAAATTGAACTTGAAAATGAAAATAAAACGAAAACCAAATACTATTATACAAGTCAAAACTGGAAATTCGAGAACAATTTTTTTATGAATATTAATGTTGATAACATACAAACAGAGCAGACTTTTTAATTCTGAGGCAGGGATGGAAGAACTGGAACTGGAACTAGAACTGGAACTGGAACTAAAATTGTGAGAACTGAAAACTGAAAACTGGAACTGGAACTAGATGCAATTTCAGTTCCAGTTCCAGTTCCAGTTCCGGGGGAGGGGGACTAATTAGGGCTTTTGCCATTTTTTTTATCACTTTTTCAATCAAGACTGTGAAGC
>FIZT01045756.1:0-12030 GCA_900065295.1 Paracoccus marginatus
GTAGTAAACATCATCGACCAAATAAACTAATCACGAAATCGTGTTCAGCGAGTCAATTTACCCCTTCATACACTTTTTTCGCGACCACTTTGCCTAACATTCCAAAAATTGAATTTTTACCCCCAGAATGTCAAGTTTCGAGGGAGTACGAGGGTAAATATTGGGCAAATGGAAATTCCAATGCCAGATTCAGTTTCTGCGGGTCAAATTATCCTCATTTAGACACTTTTCGCGATTATTTCGGAAAAACTTGAGAAATTCGATTTTTAGACCATTTTTTCTTGAAAATGTGCCTAATAGGGGAAATTTTTCAAGTTTTGCCAAAATTACTGCAAAAAGTGTTTAGATGGGGGTCATTTGATCTGCAGAATCTGAATTTGGCATCGGAATTTTCATTTGACCAAAATTGTCCCATTCAAGAGTAAAAAAGGGGTAAAAAATTTGTTTCTTGCATTTTTGAAGGTCTTCCACCCACATAAAAAATTCTGAAAAAAATGTATGTTGTAAGTACATCTAGACTAGTTACACATTATATATTTTTTTCATAATTGCACCTCTGAAAGGGGTTACCAAAATGGCCGTTAGAAACTTCAAAATGTCCATTTGACCTTGAAAAAATGCTAGAAATTTTTTTCAAGAAATTCCTTGAGTAGCCCTTGGTAGTGTCTAACATCCCTGCAAGTTTGAAAAAATTCGATAGAAAACTGCGAAAGATAAAAATTTCAAACGAAAATCGATGTTTCATCTCTTAAATGAGGTTTGGAGGGAGGTAGAGAGCTAAAAATTTTGTTGCGAGGGTTTTAGACCATTAGGACAAACTTCCACTGGGAATTTTCAAAATCTGTTCTCAAGGGCGATTCACCATAAAATTTTTCGAAAATTCAGCTCATCAGATTTCACTCAAACTTGAATTTATATAAATTATTGTTTCTAGTTAAAAAACAAGTTTTATTTAGGAAAAAGAAGCAAAAAAAATTATTTTTTCATTTTTTTTTTATTTTTTCATTTCGACTCTCGAGTACAAAATTAAAAAAAAAAAAAAAAAATTGAAAATGACGAAAATACGTGCCCTTTCGTCAATCCGAACAATAAAATAACGACGTCTTTCTAATTGATCATTCGTTTTTCTTCTTCTTCTTCGACTGGTTCTGGCACCTTAATTTCTAGCCTTCGGCTCAATACATACGTCACGCTGAAACGTAAGAGAGAAAAAAAAATAGGTAAATCAAAATAACCAGCCTACGACGATGATTCAGCCTTATCTACACATCTAATCTCGCAGGTAGTTAGGTAAATCCACTGACCAATAAAATAACACGATGATGGTATCTAACGAGACGCTGAGTGCGAAGAAAGCTGAGGGAAATACATCCAAAGTAGCGTCGAAAATTCCGTTATAGACCGGGTGACATGCCGGGATTACCAACGCAAACATACCGAGCACCGAACTGAGACGACCTGTTGAAACGTGCGAGAAACGTTGTTGGTAGAAATTATAATATAGAAAAATATTCTTAACCTAGGTATCGAATGTAGTGTAGACCGGTGCTGATCGGCGTGACAAATAATTTTTTATTCGCATACTTACCGAGTTCGCCACTTTCGTAGAATTTACTCAAAAATGATAAGCTCACTGATACGGCTGTACCGTGGAAAACATCGAATAGAGGAACTTGAATGAAAAATAAAAATAATCGTGGTTAAGTAAGAGTACCTACAAATCTATAGAATATTCATGAGTGTACAAAGTGGTAGAGTCATTACCGACATAGAGGTGCCAATTTTTGTTGGCAAAGAGATACCCTAGTGCTGCAATTGTGTCGCATATGCCAGCGAATGCTCCGATCAATCCATCGTGCACTTTTAACATCTTACTCAGCACAACCGAACAGAATATACTTCCTGCGGAGGAACAAAATTAATCTATCAAATATATAGGCTTCCTGCTGGGAACCTGCATAAGGCTTCCTTTCACCTACCTACGGTTACGCCGACGTATCTGTACAACACATACGAGCTAAATTCGCGTTCGTCCCAGTGGAATTTATATCTCAGGTACAAATATAGGATACCCTTTTCACCTGCAGTAGAATATATCTATTCGTGAAGAGCGTGTCGGTTATTTAAAAAAAATGCAAATTCGCGAATTTACCTTGAGTGGAGAACGATACGGTCGTATAGACCAACAGCAATATCAAAACGATAACCCTCTTCTTGCCCAGACTGTTTCGGAAAACTGCCCTGAAGCCATTCACGATCTTGACCACATTGAAAACCCTACCGAATCCGGCTTTTTCTTCGGCAGGCACCGACGTATCTTTGATGAAAATCACACCCAAGACTAAGGCGGTGATCGACAACACAAAACACACCAAATACGTATAGAAGAATCCGACGCTACGAAGAATAAATCCACTTCCGCCGTATCCTACCAGATCAGCTAGTGTCCTGGCAGCCAGCAAGATACCCATCCTCATGGTACGGCTGTCCGTCGACGACACATCGCAAATGTACATCTGGGTTCCTAACACAATCACCGTAATTCCTCCGGTCATCATTTCGGTGATTATATTCGACAATACGGCCGATACGGGGATCCAAGACCAGAAGTACGAATGCAAGCATCCGAAGAGGGCTTGAAAAATCTGCCCTATAATGGGCAGGAAAATCAACGGTCTTCTGCGTTTGCCGGCCGAGTCACTCCAGGACGCTGCGAATACCGAGCAACACGTGCAAAAGACCAGCATGACGAATCGATAGGTTGAATTCATCTCGTTGGCGAATAGGATTCCTCGTTTTTCATCTTCGCACGGTGTATTCAAGTCCGGCTCGGAGATCTGGCCGATGCGGCACGTCTTCTGCAGCAGTAGATTGGTATTGGTCGCGTCCAGTATGATGTAGACCGCCCAGTAAAGGAAGTAAGCCGGCTCGACTGTGATCACTTTCGCGAAATTGGCCAATTTTTTCGACATGATGATGACGATTTAATGGGGTACGATGCGAGTAGATTTTGGTTGGTCGAGGAAATCGCGAATTTTTTCACACCTCGAGAGCGGATACGAAATTGATGGAGAATTGGTAATCGAATACGAGATCGTTTCGCGAGGACGGAAATTCAGCCTAGAGACGATGCAACCAGATAAAAATCACACCAACAATAGAATTAGGCGCACGTTGTTGTGACAGGTAATGGTAACTGTTACGATTCTTCCTCGTTAATTTTTGCGGTAATAAACAGGTTCATGGTGGAACTGGTTTCGCAAATTAGAGGCGCACGACTAATTTATAAGAATAGATAAATCAAACACAAATGATACAAGTGGTGCGTCTAAATTCGACAAAATTGCCATACAATCACTGCGAACTGATCACGAATCGCGAGCAAGTACAAGGTGAGTTAAAAATAAACTAGCATGCGGTATAACTTACGCGGTCAAGAAATCGATCCAGAATTTAAATCAACGCGATTTAACGAGTAACACAGACGCGATCGAGAATATAAAATAAACGAGTAAAATTTTTTGCAAAAATTAATGAATTCACGCTCGACAGAAAAAGTTGAAAGAAAATTCAACTCAATGAAACAGCAGCGTACGTAAACTAAACGTTCGAGATAAAGTAAAAATCTGCGAGTAATGAACTACCTACCCATAACCCAACCGAGTCGTACATTATGTTATATCCCCCGTATGACCGACCACAGGATTTTTTGGAATGAATCATGCGTTATAAGACGTCAAGCGTAAAATTTCAATGTGACGAATTTTGTGGTGGAAAAAATGCTTCAATATTCTTGGAATAATTGATAAAAATATCAAAATAGGATAATAACCTTAACTTATTATCTCAATTGACTACTGTTTCATTAACTTTCATGAAAAAAATTTTTGAAAGAAAATTTTCCAAATTTTGAGCAATTTTTAAAATTATTTTTCTCAACACCACCTATAATTTAGAAAAAAAAAAAAAAATGAAAAACTAAAATTTACGAAAAGTAAAGAATGAAAAGAAGAAAATATTCGAATAATGTACCTAAATAAATCGCATCAAAAACTTGAACACAAAAAATGTTTAATATTATAAAATACAGAACTCAATTTTTTTCAGTTCGAAATTCTTCATCAACTGACGTCACACATTTTCTACATAAAATATACGAAATACTGAAACAAATCGATCAAAAAAATAAATAGGTAAACAATTATCCATGCACAAACCTTCGAACAAAAATTACCCACCAAATCTATTTAAAATTCGCTTACCAGTACAATGAAAAAACTACAATATTCACGATCAGACTAATTAAAAAAAAAGCAGATGGAAAGTAATCGATAGCTCTTTGAAAAACAATATTGTAGGCGGGGTGACTAACTGGAATAATCAATGAGAAACAATTCAGAACTGCGTTTAACCTTCCTGGAAAAGAAGAAATTGTCACCAAGTTTGATAAAATGATGATGTTTATTTTGATAAAAAAATACTAAGAAATAAACTCCCACCGAATTCGTTTCCTTCGTAAAATTTGCTCATGAACGATACACTGACGGATTGAGCTGTTCCATGGAATACGTCGAACAGAGGTACTTGAAAAGAGAAACGATCAAACAGAATATTATCAACAGACAAGCACGTGACCATCATTCTTTGGATGCAGTTCTCAAGCCTTCAGTATGACTAAAGAGCATCCCGCACGATGAATATGTAAATAAGTTTGCATTTATACTGAGACTAGGGAAAACACTGTTGTTTTAGCACGTGCGTTGAGTTATTTTCTTCTAAGAAGCGTCGTGGAAACTTTGAAATACGTAGGTACAGCAAACTACATTCAAAGATGATTTTCAGTAGGTCTAGGTACCTATTGGAGGATTTTAAGGCGGGAATTTAACATTTTGTAAAAAATAAAAAATTTTGTGAAAATGGAAAATTGTGTGATTGAATGGAAAACTGTAGAATGTTTTAAAATTCCGTAAAAACGAAAAATTTAAAAATTTTGTGAAAATGAAAGACTCGGTAAAAAATAGAAAATTTTAAAATTTTGTGAAAATGGAAAATTGTGCAAAAATGAAAAGTTTTAAAACTCTGTAAAATTGAAAAAATTTGCAAGAATATGAAATTCTGTAAAAATTTTGTGAAAAGGGAAAATTTTGTAAAAATGGAACTCTGTGAAAATGAAAAATTTTAAAATTCTGTGAAATTGGAAAATTTTACAAAAATGGAAAATTTTGCAAAAATAAAGTTTTAAAAGTCTGTGAAATTGAAAAAATTTGCAAGAATATGAAATTCTGTAAAAATAGAGAATTCTGTGAAAATTTTGTGAAAATGGAAAGTTTTGTAAAAGTGGAACTCTGTGAAAATGAAAAATTTTAAAAATTCTGTGAAATTGGAAAATCTTACAAAAATATGAAATTCTGTAAAAAAAAAAAAAAAAAAAAAAAAAATTTTGTAGAAATGGAAAATTTTAAAAAAATGGAAAATCTTACAAAAATATGAAATTCTGTAAAAAAAAAAAAAAAAAAAAAAAACAATTTTGTAGAAATGGAAAATTTTACAAAAATGGAAAATTCTGTGAAAATGGAAAATGTACAAAAATGGAAAATTTTAAACTTCTGTGAAGTTGAAAAATTCTGCAAAAATATGAAATTCTGTAAAACTGGAAAATTTAGTAAAAATTGAAAATTGTGTAAAAATAGACAATTTTGTAAAAATGGGAAACTCCATGAAAATTGAAAATTTCAAAATTCTGCGAAAATGGAAAATTGTGCAAAAATTAAAAATTTCAAAATTCTGTTAAATTGAAAAAATTTGCAAAAATATGAAATTCTTTAAAAATTGAAAAATTTTGTAAAAATGGGAAACCATGAAAATTGAAAATTTTGAAATTCTATAAAATGGAAAATTCTGCGAAAATGCAAAATTTCAAAATTCCGTGAAATTGAAAAATTTTGTGGAACTGGAAAATTTTGTAAAAATGGAAAATTCTGTGAAAATTTAAAATTTTGCAAAAATGGATAATTTTGTAAAATTGATTTTTCAGTAGAATTGATACGTTCCATCAGGTAGAACAATTTTCACACCTCTATTAATAATTTCCATATTTTAGTAATTTTTCAATTTTTTCAAAATGATCAATACCTACTACATTAACGTTAAAATTCTAAAATTCTACGTCAGGAAAATACTACCAATGTAAAGATGCCAGTCTCGATCAGCGAAAAGATATCCAATCACCGCAGCGATATCCCAAAGGCCTGCAAAAGCTCCAATCAAGCCATCGTGGAATTGTAATCGTTTACTCAAAACCAATGAACAAAACAGGGAACCTGAAATTGGATAAATTCTCGAATAAGTAGGTACTTCGCGCCAAAATAAATTCAACAAAATCATACCGCAGATGACTCCGATATTTCTATACAAAACGTAAAGGCTGTATCGTTCCTCGTTCCAATGAAATTTATACCTGAGGAATAAATAAAATACGGTTTTTTCGCCTGGAAAATACAATAAGAAAATATTCCTTAATTAGGTAGGAAAAGGCGTGGTCAGATGCATCGCTAAGTGAGATAAATAGCCAGAAGCGATACGACTAAAACCACTTCCTAGATTCACCCATCTCATTAAATGCGAATAAACAAATGGTTTAAGAAATATCGCAATCGAAACTGGCAAAAAAAGAGGACTACACGCAGACGTACCTTGAAACGTAAAATACACCAAAACGTATAAAACCAATAGCAATAAAATGAGCGTTCGTTTACTTCCTAGACTTTTTTTAAAAACAACTCGAAAACTGTGGACAATACGAGTCGGATTGAATAATTGCACCAAACTACGCTTCTCTGCCGGAACCGATATGTCCTTGACTAGAGCCACAGCCAGAGCTAGCGAAACAGCCGACAGTGCAAAACACAGGAGGTACGAGTAGAAAAATCCCACAGTCCGGATAAAAAATCCAGCACTTCCGTTACCCAACAGCATACCTAAAGTCTTGATTCCAAAAAACAAGCCCAACCTCATGGTACGATCTTCCACATCTGATACATCGCAAATGTATATCTGAGTGGCTACTATCATCATGGTGATACCGCCGACGGACATCTCCAGCATCATATCCGAGACAGCGGCTGCCATCGGCGACCAGGGCCAAAAGTACGAATGCGCGCATCCGTTCATCGACTGCAAAAGCTGGCCAAAGATCGGTAGGAAAATCAGTGGTCTGCGGCGTCTGCCTGATTCGTCGCTCCAGCACGTGGCGAACATCGTGTACACAATGCAAACGGTGAACATGATGTAACGAAAGTTGGAGTTGATTCGGGACGCGAATAATACGCCTTGTTTTTCATCATCGCACGGTGTGCTCACGTCTGGCTCGGTTGTTGCGTTCCGGCGACAGGCTTTCTGCAGGTATAAATTCGTGTTGACCAGATCCAGCAAGATGTACGTGGTGTAGTGGAAGAAGAATACCGGCTCGATGGTCATCCGCTTCAGGTACTTGCCTAATGCAATCATTGTAGCGTACCTGTGGTTGAACAGTGAACGCGACAATAATACCGCACCTTGGCACTCGAAATAGGTGCGTAAAATTATTCGATAACGAGAGACAATTGTCTTTGAGAGGATTTTGCATAAATTTTCCGCATTCGCGGAGATGCGCGGGTGAGAACGAACACAGACAAGTGCGAAGAAAAAAAAACAATGAAGATAAGTTGGATGGGAAATGAAAACTAACCATATATCGAGATATTCTAGGCGATGATGTCGCATAGTAGAAACTTATCATTCAGCTCATTCAGTTTATGAGCGAATAAATGAACCGTAAAATGGACTATGATAATTTTTCAAAATTATGGCGAAATATTCGTGACTTGTGACTTGGTATGGTATCGAAAATACAGAGTGCGTTGTCGGTGAGGTATGCACAAAAAATTTCAATCTTGCGAGTTTTCAATCGATTTTTCTCAATTTTTCAGACTTTTCTTATCACTGAAATGACTTTGAACGTGGCTTGAAGATTTCAGATGGCTTCGATGGGGTGGGGGGTGCACGCAGGAAAATTCCTTTTCCTTATTTTGAAAAAAATTTTGCATTTTCATTTTTTAAAAAATCAATTTGAAGAAAATATTTATTTAAAAAAAAATTGACAATAAAACGAAGCACTTCACCACAAATGACAGGTAACTAAACAAGTTCAATGGCAAGAAGAATAATAAAATTAAATAAATAAATATGTAGTTCACCATTAGGTACGTCATAGGGGAAAATAAATAGAAAATTAAATAAATACTTACGTCTGTAAGGTACTTACAAAATAGTTGCACATTTAAAACCAAAATTTCGAGATTACCTACTTCCTGAAAATAAACTTTCCACATCTTCGTCAATCAAACGAGCCACTTATAATGCATAAATAAATTATCAATTATCACAAATCAGGTTCAAAAAATCTCGAAACGTTGTAAAAATCATTTTAAAAATGAGTTGAAGTAAAATAGGAACAAGGATTTCATAAAATATACGTAAAGATCGTTAATATTTGGAATATTTTTCAGGTTTCTCGGGGATAGCGATTTTAGTGTTGGCAAATTTCCCATCAGTTTCGCTTTCGGAGAAAGCTTTATTGATTTCTCCGATTTCCTTTCCGGGATCTGATTTTTCGATCGGTTTGACCGTCTCGTCTTTTTCTTCGGATTCGAATTTCTTCGTCAAAAAATATGCTCCCCTGAAATTCAAAAAAAAACAAACATTTTTCAGGCTCAGGAAAAATGTAAAATTAAACAGAACTGAAAATTGGCAGGGGGCACTCACCCGTAAAGTAAACATACAACGATATTTATGGCCACACTGACAACAAATATGGCCGAGGGAAATGTATCCAAAGTGTTTTGAAAGATTAAATTATACGTCGGATGGCAAAATGGGATAAACAATGAGAATGAATTATAAACAGCGTTCAATCGGCCTGAAAAAATGGTAAAAATTGAGTACCGGATGAAAACTGTCTTCAAATTTGATTTTCTTACCGAACTCGTGACTTTCGTAAAATTTGGTCAAGAATGAAAAACAAATCGCGATCGCTGCACCGTGAAAAATATCCAATAATGGAACTAGAAAAAAAAATCATCAGTTCATTGCAAGAGTGGGTAATCAACCAAACTTCAAACCGAGAATAAATCGCTTACTCAGATACAAATGCCAGATTTGAGTAGCGAACACGTAACCCAACGCAGCTAGCACGTCCCAGAATCCAGCAAACATGCCGATAACGCCATCGTGTATTTTAAATATTTTACTCAATATAATCGAACAGAATATGGTACCTGGAAAAAGCCATGAAGGAATAATAAGCACTGTACCTATCTATTATCTACATAAGTGGAGTACCTATACATGACGAAGGTAGCACACTCTGTCAAATATGTACATATTCCATATATTGCTCAATTTCCAACTCTCAGAAAAGATTACACCTTTTACGTAACGAGGAAACAAAATCAAAACCGTTATTGAGCAACTACATTAACTACAAATTCAACTACGGCGAATAGAATGTGCGCAGGTACTCGGTACTCGTCGCGTATATTTGTCTGTAGGTAATTTATGTAGGTCTACATACACGTATGGTAATTGAAGGGAAAACTTATATTATTTGATAATTGAGGTTAAATCATAATTACCTACGATAATGCCGGCGAATTTGTACGTCTGGTAAA
The DNA here is from genome assembly GCA_900065295.1 of Paracoccus marginatus. Lineage (NCBI taxonomy): Eukaryota > Metazoa > Arthropoda > Insecta > Hemiptera > Pseudococcidae > Paracoccus > Paracoccus marginatus. The sequence continues at coordinate 9,708 of FIZT01045756.1, forward strand.
TGCTGAACATCCGTTCATCCCATTTGAATTTATACCTCATGAATAAATAAAATACGGTTTTCTCGCCTGCAATCATCGAATGTAGGTATTTGAAGAGCACATGTTTAGATTAGAAGGGCGATCTTTTATTGTTCTACTTGCAGATCGTTTCGAATAAGCAAGTCAAGCCGTGAAGTGGCCGGTAGTGAGCATTACGAAGGTCTCGACTTTCTCAAGATTGATGAGGTTTTTATTTTAGTGTTTATAATTTTTTTTTTTTTCAAACACTTCGCGATATGACTAAGTTATCGTTTTAACGAATATGCCTACTTTTTATGTACTTATTGTGTTGAGAATACATATTATTTTATAAGGTCAGTGTTTTTCCATATTTTCTTTGTTTACAAATATGCAACGTAATGGTTGTTTTGGTACGAAACATTTTGCGCGAAACGAAGTCGTGAAAAGATTAGGAGGAGGTTTATATGCACTGTGCAGTAACAAAAGAAATTTCGAGTGCAGTAGAAATTACAAAATTTCTGCAATCAAAACCGATTCAGTGTTTCTCAATACGAAATACTGTAATTTTTTCAAGAATTAAAAAAATTAAAAATTGAAAAAAAAATTGGAAACGTTAAAAAAAATGATTACATTCAATTTTAATTTCAATAAGCAGAGCTGGAACAATGATGAAGAGATTCCATCATTCTTTCAAGAACAAAAAATAATCGAAAAAAATTTCAATAAAAATTTAAACGCAGAAAATTGATAACTTCAAATTTCGATACTATGAATGTTGAAACCGGTTCAATGGTCCTTAACATGTTGCTAATAATTTTTTCAAGCATTGTTTCGATTTTTTCTTTCAAAAATTATGGATAGTGAAAATTTATCTTGAATTTTTAGCACATGATTTTCAAACCGGTTCAGTGGTTCTCAACTGGATGCCCAATAACTTTTCAAGTCTGTTTTAAAAGTATTGAATGACACGTGTTTGTTCTTTTGGAGAGGGTGGGGGTGGGGGCATGTTTGAGAAGAAGTCGAAAAATCGCAAACCACTTTTTCGAGGGGAAAAAAATCAAATGCCAAAAATCAAGCATTCAAATATGGGAAATTCATCCTTTTTTTTGTCAACCATGTAAGATTGAAACCGGTTCTATGTTCTCAATAAATTTGTTTCTAACAATTTTTCGGGGAAGGGAATTGTACGTACTTCAAAAATTTCTCAAATTAATATTTTCAGTTCAACAAGTATGCAATCATGAAGCCGGTTCAATGAATCACAACCGGTTGCCAACCCCTCTGTCGAGAATAAAAATGAATAGATTCATGCCAAAACAAATTTAGCAACTTTGAAACCGGTTCAGTGTCTCCCAACTGACTGATGCCAACCATCTTTTTCAAAAATAATGAAAATTTGTGAGTAATTTTGCGCCAAAAAATCAAAATTGTGAGGTTCACAAAATTTACTATTTGTTTTGTTTCAACTTTTATCAACGCACAGTTCTGAAACCGGTTCAATGTTCCCTCACATGCATTTTATGATTTTTTTTCAAGAATAGAAAAAATTGATAACAATTTATTGACCTTTTTAAGACTATTCCTTTGGAAAAAAAATTGGAAACCGGTTTGAACCGGTTTCCAAATTGGATAATGGAATCAAAAATGGCGATTTTTTCAACTTTTGAATTTCTAGAAATTTTTTAGAATTTATATTTTTACATCTACTATTGAAAAACCCATTTCCAACTGGTTGAGAATTATTCAACCAACCGGTTGGAAATGGTTTTTTCAAAAATATTTAAAAAACGTAAATTCTAAAAAATTTCCAGAAATTCAGAAGTTGGAAAATCGTCATTTTTGGTTTCAATATCCAACTTTGAAAACGGTTTAATAGAATCAATCAGGTTTCAAATTTTTTTCAAAGAATATAAATTAACTTTCAACAATATACGAGCAAAACATGAAAATTCCTCATTTTTCAATCATAATTAATAATTTCGAAACCGGTTCGATGGTTCTCAATCGAAGATCCATTATTACTCAAAAGTTTAAAAAATATTCGACACAAAAATTGTAAAACACCAAAAACTATTGATTATTTTTTTCCTTTTTTTTTACAAACCAGTTCAATGCTTCTCAATCTATTCCTAGTAATTTGAAAAACTGAAGAAACAAAAAAATACTTCAAATAATATTTTGTGGAGACTTGAAAATGAATCATTTCCATTCAACAATTTTTTCTTCGATTTTCAATCCTCTACAGCTTTTACTACAGGGTGAGCCATTAAAAAATTCAAGATTTCAAATGCTTCTTGTATGGGAACTTTTTGGTCTACACATG
>FIZT01045759.1:0-15830 GCA_900065295.1 Paracoccus marginatus
CATGCTTTTTCTATCATTAATAGCCATATTTTGTCCAAAATGTGCAGTTTTCAGCACACCCCTCATCTTTGCATAGCGATAGGTCCACCCCTCTTGATATTACAAATTTTGTTGAGAAGTCATCTGATAGGAAATTTGGCGTAGATTAATTAGAACTCAATACCACCTTTTTTCTGCTACGATCAATATTTTAGGGCGTTATTGTCGCAATTCATGGATTTTTTTTAAAACCCCTCAACTTTACATGGTAATAGCTCCACCCCCTTGAAGTTACAAATGTCACTGCTATGTCATCTGATAGGAAATTTGGTGTAGAATAAGTTTTGTGAACCTCATTTCTACTCTAGCACCAATACTTTGGCAGATATTGACCAAAAACCAAATTTAGGGGGCAAGGGTCCACAATTGGGGGAACCTCCGGGGGCCGGACAGGACCGGACACCTCAGATTCGTGTCCAGGCCGTCCAGGGCATCGGAATTGACCATTAGAGCGAAAAATCGGTTGGCGGTCAAGTCTTTCTATGAAATCCATATCAACGCCCAACTGAGGCGGTGAGATCTTCGAGTATAGGCGTAATCAAATATTTTATCAACGTGTTTCAAAATTCTATTTCTTTCAACGCAGAAAACAAAAATGTAATCGTATACTGACACAGACGGACGACCCGCAGTTCAGTCTAATATTGTCTGCTTGATCAAGAAAATTAATACTTGAACGAGTACCATGTTCGTACAGGACCTACCACTCTCAAATACTTAATCATAATATTGTTTTTTGCGAGAGTAGGTAGGTATTTTTTAGCTTATAAGTACCTAGCTGCTTGTATTGCCTTCGTTGCAAAAAACCTACCAGATATCTCTCTGTGCAGTTCTGTCCATAACGAAATTCGATTCGATTCTAGTAAAAGTAAAGCGGCTGTGTCGCGTTTTCTTCTATTGTTCAATTTTAAATCTAACTCTTTGTTTAGCACCCTTCCGATTTTTACACTCTTTACGGAACACTTTTTCCGCATTTACCGACCCTTTGACATCGTTTTCGGGGGTATTTTCCTGAAAAATGGCATTTTTTTATTTAGTTCGACTTCATAAGCCGTATCTAACAAGAAACTGCGGAAATGAATTCGATTGCAAAAATACAGAAGCACCCTAGTTTTTAAATTAAATCCAAAAAATATAGAAGCAGTCTGATCTGGTTTTATTAAAAATGAAATAAACTTTTTCGCATTTTTTTTACCTACGTGATCTCTTCTTTAATCAGCAGTCGTTTTTCGGAGTAGGTATACCTATTTTCGTGAAAGAAATTCACAATAGAAATGCCGTTCTTATTATAACATATCAGTTTAGGTTGGAGTTCTCATTGTTTTATAATAGGTAACGAATTACATATTTTTACGACAATCCCTCTCATTTCTCTCTGTTTTGAATCAAGATAAATGCAGCTCTACATATATGTTGGAACTTCGGTCCTGCCTCGTATAAAGAGAAAAACAAAAACAAAACTAAGTTGTTTGACACCTCTTCAACAGGTGTTTACGTGTATAGGTAGTAGGTACCTACGTTTGTTCCTTTTTACAGTAAAATCAACGAACTTTCATACAAAAACCACTGAGCTGTTTGTAAATAGCAAATTCTCGACCGTCGAATATTGTAAATATTTCTGTTGTTAAATCAAAACAAGACGTACATACATGGTGTTTTCATAGTTTTCATTCCAACCCTTAAGAAGTTTAACGTACTTGAAAAAATCGTTACGAACGTGTTAAATATGCTCAAAGTAGTTACCCAATTCTAATTATCTCATACCAACAACTTTACATACACAGTATATCTGACGATCTACGCTTCACATCAGTGTTTCGTCTGAGAAAAAGGCTACAAAGGGAAGGTAAAATATAACAAAAGAGTTGGTTTTCACTTAGGTTTTTACCCTTCGGTTATTATATACATACGCGTACACAAAAACGTCATCTTGAACGTGCAAGTAGGTAAGTACGAAGTATAGAACAACTGTCTCAACGTAAACCAGAACAAGATTATCGTATGAAACGGTTCTTCTATTCATTCTATAGTTTTTTAACAGCTGCACCTATGCCGGTCCTTGTACCGAACATCTGCACATAGGTCAATGAAATGAAACTAAAAAAAAATGAAATAAAATAACAGACGCACAAATGAAACAAGACATGTTTAATTATTATTCCGCTGATATCAAAGGAGTAAACGCATTATGTATCAGCTCATGAGCTGGCCGAGTTATATAATGTACTTCTTAAGTTTGTTATAAATTTTCTTCTTTTTTTGAATCAGTTTTTATCGATAATAAAATTTTGAATAAATCGAATAGGGCCCTAATGAAGGTAGAATTGAAATATTTCGTTTAGACTGTGATCTAATAAAATTGTTTACGCATGTAAAAAACGGTTAAAAATGGTACCTAATAACGCATGTCATTCAGTTTATCAAATATGAGCCAACTTTCAAGAATACACTACCCACATCTCATTCTCATCTCACCTAAAAATTGATCAAAATTTTTCTGAGAAACTAAAAGATGAACTAGAGGAAACGAAAATATAGTTTTTAACGCTAGTACCGAAGTCACGTTAATATGCAGGTACATGAGCATCTGTTTTCAAAACCACAATACCTACAGTGGAGGGTAATAATCAAATTGAACCAATTGCTCTCTAATTTGATTATCTACTTCGTGAGCGTCCATCCGTACTACATATAGTTACCTGGAGCAAGTTAAGGGTAATTTCTGAACCGTATATTAAGTCGTTTTTTACTGGAAAATGAGTACTTTTTTTAGCAAACAACTTGTAGGATGTGGATCGACTTGGTAAAATGGTTTTTTCGTTGTCAATGAAAACGAGAACCAATTTCAAATTAGGTTTTAAAAATTTCAAGATTTCACTGGAAACGACTATTACTAAAATTTTGCCACTTAATATGTATAGGCCATACTACAGCAATTAATCACTGTTCTCAACCTCTAAAAATCCCATCAATAAATTAAATAATGCCTCATTCAGAGCCCAAAAAGTATACCAGAAAATTATCCTAGGCGATTAAATCACTTTTCGTCAAGCTGTACCTCGGGGTGAGGTGAGAAATTATGATGCATAAAACTTATCAAAGCAGTAGGTATTCTCACTTTATAAATTATTATGCTTTCGTTTTTAATAATAATGATGGCTGTCGTTGATTACCGTATTTTGAAATTTAAAAAAATAAATCAATATGAATAAAAATGCGTAATAACCGTCGCAGTGTATGTACAATATCCAAGAAATCAAAATGAATTAGATAAATTCATGATTGAAGTGAACTTGAATATTTGTTAATATTGTACATTCTTAGTGATTTTAGGTACAAGTAGTACAGAAAACAGTGGAGAATATGCTGTGTGTTTAATTCGCATTGCTAAAAAAAATAAAAATCAGAATAATTACACTAAAATGTTATATACTCGAGAAATCCAAATCAATATCGGTAATTCATGAGGTGAACTCGAATATTTTTCGATGGTACAAGTGGTACAGAAAATAGTGGAAAATGTGCTATGAAATGGATGTTACTCAAGTTGCTCCTAATAAAATTTCTAAAATTATACTAATGTTCAATACTTAAGAAATCCAAGTGAATATCACAAATCCATGAGGTAAACTTGAATATTTTTTAATATTGCACATTCTTAGTGATTTTGGGTACAAGTGGTACAGAAAATAGTGGAAAATGTGCTATGAAATGGATGTTACTCAAGTTGCTCCTAATAAAATTTCTAAAATTATACTAATGTTCAATACTCAAGAAATCCAAGTGAATATCACAAATCCATGAGGTAAACTTGAATATTTTTTAATATTGCACATTCTTAGTGATTTTGGGTACAAGTGGTACAGAAAATAGTGGAAAATGTGCTATGAAATGGATGTTACTCAAGTTGCTCCTAATAAAATTTCTAAAATTATACTCATGTCTAATACTCAAGAAATCCAAGTGAATATCACAAATCCACGAGGAAAACTTGAATATTTTTTAATATTGCACATTCTTAGTGATTTTAGGTACAAGTAGTACAGAAAACAGTGGAGAATGTGCTTTGTTCCTGAATGTTATTCTGATACCACGCGTAGTACCTACATTAAATTACTCATGGGAAAATTCAGGTTCTAGTACTACATAAAATATGTCGAATGCTAGAGTCAATCCTTGAGATTAGCAGGAAATCAAAAAGGATATCGATATTGAAGCATTCTTCAATGTAGCACATTTTTAGTTATTCTGTATACAATTCAAGTATAGAATAGTGGATGAATGTGCGAAAATGAATTCAGCAATAATGCACCAAGATATTCATGGAATCTAAACGAATACATTGTAATTCATTAATGTAGCACTTTTAACTCACTATCAGAATACTGAGAATAGTGAAGTGAAGTGCAATATCACATCAAACATGCATCGTGAACTGCAACCATCTGCTTAAAATATGCATGCTTAGGTAAGGAGACTGTATAACGGATGACGGGAATAATGAATTGAAGTGATATTGTAAAAGATCACAACTATGTGATATGATGATAAACCTCTTCACCTTCTGTGAGAGGTTAGAAACATAATATCAATTAATATAGCACAAAAATACAAGGTAGAAAAGCTTCGAATTTTCCCACCTGAACAAACTTGTGCATAACATAACATAACGAATTACGGGTGATGATGAAAGAAATGACGTTTTTTTTGAACAGCAATTAAATTAAACAGGAACAAAGCTAGTCTCTTCTCAACTCGAACAGACTATAAGAGTAATTCAAGAAGGACATCCTCATGCAATAATTATCAAAGTTAAGTACGATTTAAGCACATTTCACAATCAACTCAGACGTATAGTAATACTCAATCATTAAAGATAAAACATAGTAACAAGTACAAGAATAGTGGAAATCTCATTTAAAAATTAATATTAATTTCAAACAAACACGTGGAACATTGGCAAAATTTAACAGCATATCGCATTTTTTGATTAGGAAAAACTTGAAATTATTCCTTTTTTTTCAAGCGTGGTGAACTTTTGCGCATGCGTGTTGTACTATCTTTTTCAACTTTTGAAACTTGAAAGAAAACTTTTACAGGCAGGATTTTTTGCTGAGGTAAATCTAGGTAAATCCGTCAAGTACAAAGCAATATTTTTTTTATCAAAAAACAAATTTTTCAAAAATTATTCCCGCGTTTCGTTTTATCTGCAGAACTTTTATTTCAATTTTTACGAAAGAAAAGCAAAGTGAGAATTCTAACTTACTTAAAACTTTTGTTAATTGCAATCATTTCGCTTATATTTATGGAGAACTGAATTTGCTATTATGTGAAATTATAATGGTGGGTCTACCTTTCACTGTGCATAATGCAACTGTAAGCATTACCCATTTTGAACTTCTGTTTTCCATTATCAGTAATCGCAAATGAGAAGACGAAGACGTGCTGATCCAAAGAATTTCTACTTTCATTCAGAATGCCTCTGTTCAACACAGGAAAATTCAAGCAAGGAAAAAATGACCAGAATACTTTTTCAATCAACAAGTAATATGATAAAATGCAAAAATTTCGATCGCTCATTTGATGATGTTCTTTATTCAACACATTTGCTGTTATTTTGTAGAGAAAACTCATCCGATCAAAGAATTAAACAGTGCCTAGAAAATGATTCTATTGATTCGAAGTATGGGTTCAACCGAGTTAAGGACCATAAGGAACGTACTGGATTTCTCATCAACATGCATAGTGTAAGTAGAAGATGTGTTTCATACGTGATTACCCTCGTTAAATGTGATTCATTGTCTGTTACGTGTGACTATTAATTTCGCTTTCTCCTTGATAGAATGAAATCATTGATGAAGATAAGAGACTCATTAGTGTTGTGGATTATTATTTCATCGAAGATGATGGTTCAAGATTTAAAGTTACTCTACCGTTTCAGCCGTATTTTTACCTTTTGGCAAAAAAAGAAAATATCCAAGAAGTTACCGGTTATTTGAGCAAAAAATATGCTGGATCTATTGTGAAAATTGAACAAGTTTTGAAAGAAGATTTAGATTTGGTATTTCATTTTTGTTCTTTCCATATAAATTTTTGAAGTATACTGTTACTTTATTTTTATGTTACAGCCCAATCACCTAATTGGATTGAAACAATTGTACTTGAAAATTTCGTTTGCCACTGTCACTGAATTAACTAAAGTAAAACAAGCCATTATGCCTAGTATCCGGAAAAACAAAGAAAAGGAAAAATCAAATACATTTTACAACGAGATGCTGGCCGAATCATTAGCCAGTAGATCAGATGCCGGGTCTATTAAAAAAATTACTGATCACTTGGAGAATATTATCGATATTAGGTTGCTACTGAGATCATTATCTACTTTGTTCCTTTTATCGACAAATTTCACGTTGACTTAATTTTGCGTAGAGAATATGACGTTCCATACCACGTTCGAGTATCTATCGACATGAAGATTTTCATCAGTGTTTGGTACACTATCCAAAGCAGAGGAGCGAATGAAGCACCACTTTTCACCAGACGAGATGATATAATTGATCGTCCTGATATGATCGTTCTCGCATTTGATATTGAAACTACAAAACTACCGTTAAAGTTTCCTGATGCGAACACTGATCAAATCATGATGATATCGTACATGATCGATGGCCAAGTACGACATCAAATAATTTGAAACGTACGCGTATTCGGAATGATGGTGATGAATTTCGTGTTCTAGGGGTTTTTAATAACCAACAGAGAAATTATTTCTGAAGATGTTGACGATTTTGAGTACACTCCGAAACCAGAATTCGAAGGATTTTTTACCATATTCAATGAACCAAACGAAGAAGCTTTGATAAACAAATTTTTTGATCATATTAATTCCGTGAAGCCTCATATATTTGTTACATATAACGGAGATTTTTTCGATTGGCCGTTTGTGGAAACAAGAGCAGCAGTTCATGGATTAGATATGTCGAAAGAGATAGGCTTTGCTAAGAACAAAGATGGAGTGTATGCTTGTAGACCCGCCACTCATATGGATTGTTTATGGTAATATGATCTAATGTAAGATTGTTCAGTTCGGTGGATTTCGTCATTAGCTTTTGGTTTCGTTTCTAGCTGGGTAAAGCGTGACTCTTATTTGCCTGTCGGTTCTCAAAATTTAAAAGCAGTTGCAAAGGCAAAATTACGTTACGATCCAGTCGAGTTGGACCCAGAAGATATGTGTCGTTTGGCTTGTGAACAACCGCAAGTCATGTCTAATTATTCGGTTTCTGATGCCGTTGCTACCTATTATTTATACATGAAATACGTCCACCCGTTTGTGTTCGCTTTATGCACTATTATTCCTATGGAAGCCGATGAAGTAACTGAGCCTTTTTTTTTAGATTTTGGATTTTTAACGTTGTTATTCCACAACAATTTGATGTGTAGGTTCTTCGGAAAGGATCAGGAACTTTGTGCGAAGCATTGTTGATGGTAGAAGCTTTTCATGCCAATATTATTTTCCCAAATAAACAAGAACAAACTTTTAATAAACTTTCGGAAGACGGGCACGTATTAGATCAAGAAACTTATGTCGGAGGACACGTTGAAGCACTGGAGTCAGGCGTATTTCGAGATGACATTCCATGTAGATTTCGACTGGTACGTCAACGATCATGAATTATTTAGTAGACAAATTTCGTTAATTTAGTTTGTTTTTTTTTTTTACCAGGATCCACAAATGTTGACCAAATTAATTGATAATGTTGAGCAAGCGTTAACATACACAATTGAACAAGAAGAAAAAATTCCAATGGCGAATGTAACGAATTTCGAAGAAATAGTATCGGATGTAAAAAATAAACTAACCGAATTGAAAAATGTTCCCAACAGATTGGAGAATCCGATTATTTACCACTTAGATGTTGGTTAGTACAGTTCATTCTTCATTTTATTTTGTTAAAATGTAATATGCTTCAAAAAATATATTTATTTATAGGTGCTATGTATCCCAATATTATACTTACCAATAGATTGCAACCTTCAGCTATGGTGGATGAAATGACTTGTGCTGCGTGCGATTATAATAAACCGGGTGCAAAATGTCAAAGAAAAATGGTGTGGTTATGGCGAGGAGAAATAAGTAAATCCATTCTCAGTCATTTTTTCTTCGTTTTATTTTCTTAATGAGTGTCAATTGATCCTACGTAAATACGTAGTGCCGGCAAGTAGGAGCGAATTTCAACGTATTCAACAACAGTTGGAAATAGAAAAGTTTCCCCCGAGATTTCCAGGAGGACCGCCAAGGGCATTTCATCAGTTGACGAAAGAAGAGCGAGCTACTTTTGAAAAGAAAAGGTTAAGCGAATATTGTCGGAAAGTGTACAAAAAAACGCACGTGACTCGTATCGAAGAAAGAACGACCACCGTATGTCAAAAAGAAAATAGCTTCTATGTCGATACCGTACGAGCATTCCGTGACCGAAGATACGATTATAAAAGAATGGGAAAAGTAATCAACGTAATTATTTAACTCTGACTAAATTCTTTGTAATTTACTATTTTACTTTACAGACAGCCAAGCAACAAGTGACAGAAGCTCTGAGGAAAGGCGACGCGACAGAAATAAAATTAGCTAAAAATCGAGAAGTGTTGTACGATTCTTTACAGTTAGCCCATAAATGTATTCTAAATTCATTTTATGGTTATGTAATGCGTAGAGGGTTAGTATTTCGGTTTTTAGGAAAGACGGTCTGGTATGCTGAGCATTGGTTTGCAAAATTTGACCTCTGAATGCGTACATTTTCAGATCTCGATGGTTCAGTATGGAAATGGGTGGAATCGTTTGTTGCACCGGAGCCTCCATCATTACCAAGGCACGAGAAATTGTAGAACGTGTTGGCCGACCTTTGGAACTGGATACAGATGGTATATGGTGCACTTTGCCAGCGTCATTCCCCGAAAATTACACCGTTACGACAGATTTACCGAATAAACGTTCCGTCGTTATTTCCTACCCCAATTCTGTATTGAATTCTATGGTCAAGGTATTGAAAATTGGTAAAAATACATGTTCCGCTATTTTCAGAGCTTTATGCGATGTTTATGTCATTTGCAGGAACATTTCAGTAACGATGTTTACCACGATTTGGTCGATAAAGAAAATATGAGATACGTCCAACGTAGCGAAAATTCGATCTTTTTCGAAGTGGATGGACCGTACAAAGCTATGGTGTTGCCCGCTTCTAAAGAAGAGGGTAAAAAACTGAAAAAAAGATACGCTGTTTTCAATTTTGATGGTACTCTGGCGGAATTGAAGGGGTATAGTGATATTGAAATATTCCGTTAATTGTAGAAGATCGAATCGCTTTTAATTTGTTTATTTGTTTGTGTTTGAGTAGGTTCGAAGTAAAACGTCGCGGAGAGTTACAATTGATCAAAATATTCCAATCGTCCGTGTTTGATTCGTTTTTAAAAGGCGATACATTGGAGAAATGTTACGATTCGGTTGCTACTGTAGCTAATTATTGGCTCGATGTATTGTACAATAAGGTATTTGCATTGCATTTTTTTTTTTTTTTTTTACATCTTGAATGTTGGGTAATGATTTATTTTTGTTAAAGGGTCGAAATATGCCAGACTCCGAATTATTTGAATTGATATCTGAAAATCGTTCGATGTCTCGAAAATTAGAAGACTACGGTACCCAAAAATCTACTTCTATTAGTACTGCTAAAAGATTGGCGGAATTCTTAGGAGATCAAATGGTCAAGGATGCTGGATTAGCTTGTCGCTACATTATTTCTCGAAAACCAGAAGGATCTCCTGTTACTGAAAGGTTTTTACATTACTCGCAAATTTACTGAATAATTTTTCCTATGGACAATGCAATTGAAAATATTTTCCAACACTTACGTACGACAGAGCGATCCCTTTGGCTATTTTTCAATCCGAAGCTGCTGTCAAAAGACACTACTTGAGGAAATGGTTGAAAGATACATCGATTGATGATAACATAGATATTAGAGACGTGCTTGATTGGAATTACTACATCGAACGGTTGAGCGGAGCTATTCAAAAAATTATCACTATTCCCGCGGCTCTTCAAGGCGTGAGTAGAAATTTTAATTTTTAACACGGTCTCGTGGATTACATTGAAAATAATTTTCATCTTTTGTTTAGGTGAAAAATCCAGTTGAAAGAGTCAGACATCCGGATTGGTTGCATAAAAAATTGATGGAAAAAAACGACGTTTGTAAGCAAAGAAAAATCAGCGAAATGTTCAAATCAAAGAAATCTGAAAACGAAGAACCTGCTGCTGTTTCTGACGGAATTGATTCTGCTGATAGAATCGACTTGAATTTTGCTATTCCCGATAGCGTTGAAATCACTGATTCGCAAATTGATGATGTAAGTAATCGTAAACATGCCTCAATAGTGAATACTTTTTTCGTAGTAGTGTGAATTACAAGGCATTTATAAAAGTGTTGGAATATTTTTCATGTTTATATAAATTGTTAAAATAAAATCGGTTTCACGTTACATTTAGCAACAAACCACGGATATGCCACCTCCACCTGCACCCGATATAGAAGATATTGCTGGAAAAAGTTCTCCTGTAAATTCTACAACTTTCAAAATTCAAAAGAAAAAAAGGAAAAGAGACTCTCCCAACAATAGTATCAACAACGACACGTCAACATGGCAAGAAGCCTTGGGCCCTGCTCCTTCCTGTGACAATTTCCAGGTACTTGTTTCTAAACATTTGAACTGATGAGAAGAAAATTGACTAGTTATAACTTTTATAATTATTTCGTTATCCAGGAATGGCTCGAGTATCAAAAGAAAAAGTGGCAATGGCAAAGAAATCAGCGTAATTTGATTCACAGTGGAATTCAAACCAAACGTCTCAAAGGCGCTGTTAACATTTCATTAGGAAACCGTCAAGATCTTAGCGGATTTTTCCGACGTACTCAGAGAACTCTATTGGATTCACCGTGGGAAATCTTACAAGTACAGAAAAAGTTTCCCATTAATTTATTTGGAAAAAAGGAAAAAACAACAAGGATAGAATATTTCAATTATTAGTATGCCCTACATATTTTACTCAGGTCTGTGAAACTGGTAAGCCGGGAGTTCTGAAAATATGGGCGTTGGTTGGAAACGAACTTCACAATCTTCAGTTAATAGTTCCTCGAGTTTTTTACGTGAATCAACGTAGACCACGTGAAGAAATAGAAAATGCTCCTTGGGTGAAGTGCAACCGTATTCTGCCGCGGTCTAGACCCGCCTTCAATTTATATCAATTTACCATCTCGGAACAGTTATATTTGGAAAATAGCGAGTAAGTACTATCGAGGAAATTCATGTACGGAAAAACTTAAACAAATATTTTGTTTTTACATTTTTTGTGGTAATTTTAGCGAATTGGTCGCTGATCTATCGGCTCCAGACATCGAAGGTATTTATGAGACAGGTGTAAAACCTGAATTAAGAGCTTTGATAAAATTAGGATGCATGTGCGCGGTAGAAAAAGACGAGGCTAGAAAGCTAGCTATGGCTGGCGTGCAAGGTTTGAATACATTCTCTTTGGATCAACTTCAGATGAAAAATTTGCCATATTTGAAAGACGTAAGTTTGAAAATTTTGATGCATCATTTCAATTCCAGGATAAAATTTTTATTTCATTTTTTTTTTTTTTTTTGTTCTAGCGGGATTCGTTGAAATACATCTATCTTTACTGTCACCGTGCCCCAAACAGCACTAGAGCTATGTTTGGATTATTTATACAACCGAATCAAAAAGCTTCAGTTTATGTTTTGGACAGCGTACGAACCAATCAAATGCCCAACATGAGCACTCTGTATACTAACGAAAGGAATATCAAGTAAAACAGTATTCTTTTGCATGAATCATGTTATAAAATTTTGAGCTTTGTTTTTCTAATGATTTTCAATTTCAGAATCGAACGGGGTCACGATGAGGTAAATCTACCTCCAGGTAATTTCGAATTCGAAGTACGAGTTGAAACGGATCAACGCCAAATTTTTAGACAGATTCAGAAGAAGCTGCAGGCTTACAGGGACGAGAAAAAAGGGCCCACCGTTTTAGTCATACAGTCGTTAATTGGTACGTAACTAAACGTAGTTTAATGATTGACGTAGTCTGATGATTATTTTATGGAAAAACTAATACTTTATTATTTATTTTGAAAAAATATAGATATTCACGTTCTAACATCTGACATTCAAGACATCAATGATTTTCCTTTTGTAACACTATTCATGCAAGAATCTCCCGAATCAGTGTACCTAACTCTGGACTGGCAAAGAGTCAGTGCTCGTACATTAATTAAGCACTACCTTAGCAGTGTTATGAGTTTGCAAGCTCTAAAGGAACAGTGCAGATATTTACATTTACCCATTGGAAATTTACCCGTCGATGCTTTTCTATTCGGAGCGGATATCTTCTATTCGAGACACTTACTGAAACACAGTTTCGTTTTATGGATTTCTGAAACTGAAAAACCAGACTTGGGTGGTAGAGAAGCTGATGACAATAGGTAAAATTTCAAGTTTGCCATTTGAACGACATTGGAGATACTTTTTAACGAAGGCTTGAATCTTCAATTTTTATTTTTCAGAATGCTAACAGAGTTTTCTGAAAGCTCGAGTATCGTTGTCAATAACTCGAACTGTTTCACTTCCTATTGCGTTGAATTGGAACTAGAAGGTTTAGCTGTGGCCACAATTTTACAATCACACCACGTTCAAGACATCGAAGGTTGAAATATTTCGACTTTATGTGAATTAAATTTTTTAATTTTTCTCATAATAAGTATTTATATTTAAATTTCTTTTTTAGGTACCAGTTCGACGGTATCGTTTGAAAATATGCCGCAAGCTTCCTTGGAAGAGATGGTGGAAGGAACGACAGCTATATTACCTAGTTACGACGAAACCGCTTTATGCTCAGCAGCTTTCAAAGTTCTCAGATCAATGGTTAATGTATGGATACAGGATGTTTCTGTTCATGAAAATGATTATGCCGATTACCAAATTGTGCATTTTTATCGATGGATTCGGTCAACTAATGCTCTTTTATACGATCCAGCGTTGAGACGAACGCTTTATAATTTAATGAAAAAACTATTTATGCAGGTACATATCTATCAATACCATGTTTTTATATTTATCTACCATCAGCAGTAATTTATTTATTTTTTATTTTGTAGCTCGTTGCTGAATTTAAACGTTTAGGATCAGTAATCGTTTTTGCAAATTTCAACAAAATTATAATTTGCACGAAAAAAACTTCGTTGGAGGAAGCCATCGGATACGTGAAGTTCGTCGTGCAAAGTATTACCAACAGAGAACTGTTTCATATTTTACAAATCAAACTTGGTCAGTGTTGGCCCTACCTGATGTGGCTAGATCCTGTACGTATACTAACACTGCGGTCAATTATTCTATTTAAAACCACATTTTTGATAATTTAATTCATTTTTTAGTGGAATTATGCCGGCGTGAAAGGGAAGCAACCTACCACAACTCTGCTGGAAGATGACTACGATTCACTAAATATTCCCGAAAGTGATGATGACGAAGAAAATGTATAATATTGCCAATTTCACGGTGTGAATTGTCTTTGAAAAAATTTCTAATTTATCGTCGTTTTCTAGAACTTCGAAATTCAAATGAATTGGAATATGATGGAATTTTTACCGGAAGAGGGTGGACTGAGAAAGTACTTCAATGATATCGTTGCCGGATATATTCATGCTATATATAATCATCTATGCGAAAACGAACTGACGTGCGCCACGCCGAAACGGCGAAAAACTACGCTGTCTCAGTTGACTCAAGCAGCACCGATGGGACTTGCAGCGCATGAAAATGCGGCTGCTTTCGCCAAAGAGTTCATTTCTAATGAATTGACGGATAATTTATTTTCGTAAGTGATTTTCTCTTGTATTTTCATCCAACGATTCAGTAAATTTTTCAAAAATGTATTCCGCAGGATCACTCAACGTATTCATAAAAAATATCCCGTAATTGAAATCAAAGAAGATACCTTCGATTCTCCGTTCACCATTTTGCGGCATAAAAATGAAGTCCGACCTGCCCTCGAATTTGTCAAATCCATTTGTAAAGTATGTTTCATTTTTAGGCTTGGATTTTCAATTTTTATGATTACTATTCATTTATTTTTATTTTACAAATTTTTGATTTCCGTGAAAAATTCCATCCTGACAGGTCCTATCATTGGATAATTCGATTAGCGAAGATATTACGAGATTACGTAAAAACTTGTTACGATTAATTGGCGTTGGAGATTTTTCTGATATCGCTGTTTGGGAAGATCCCTCTTTATCTTGGGTTCTACCAGAAGTCATATGTAAAGGATGCACTCATTGTAGGGATATAGATCTGTGTAAAGACGCACACCGAGTTGTTGTTAACGGAACGTGAGTACATTGAAGTCAAATTTATTGGTTTTATTTTTTAATAGTTTCATTGCAAATTGTATTTTGTGTAGGTCCATGTGGCAGTGTCCAATTTGCCAAACGAATTACGATAATTCTGTCATCGAATCTATGTTAATTGATGCTTTGAACAGAAAAGCGATGGCGTATGTTTTGCAAGATATTCAGTGTAAAAAGTGTTTACAGGTACTGAGACTGACATACGTGTATAAGTTTCACACCAGAATGAGTTAGTCGTTGAGGAAGCTTTTTAATTTCTCGTGATATATTTTCAGATCAAAATGGACGACATATCGCGATATTGCAATTGTTCCGGTTCTTATAAAACTTTGATAGATCAAAATGACATCTTAACGCATTTGAATACTTTCGCGATGATTGCCAAATATTTCAAGATGACACTTTTGGAACAAATGGTCGATTGGATAGCCCAAGTGAATAAAATAAAAGATTAATGAAATATGTTTTTGTTTATCAAGATTGCATTCAGTTCTGTTCTCGCATATTATTTTTTATTTGTATTTAATTTTGTACTTTTTTTCCGACGACTTTTCAAGTCAAAAAATGATGTGAATTCATCTTTCGACTTTTTAAAAATCGTGTTTATTAAAATTGTGATATTTTCTTAATATATGTGAATCTTTTACTGTTGAATAAACCTCATGCGATATTTCGTATTTATGTGAGGGTATTTATTATTGTTTTGGTACAACACACAAGTCTCGAATCTGAAAGAAAAACATTGTAAATTATTCATACAGTGCGTCATGTTTTTTACGTTGTCAAACTGTGTGCCTACCTGAACATGGGATGGCGTATGAATAATGTATTCTATTACGCCGGTAATGTCGTCCAGTTCTATGCTTCCTTCGACGCCATACCATTCATTTTCGTAGCTGTCTACGTTAAATGTTTCGTTTGGACCGATAGAGACGTTCTAAAATTGAGAAAAAAAATCATGAGATTGGTCAATGATTAGTACGTTCTATTTGACTGATAAAAGCGCAGTCAAGTTACCGTAATTTTAATTGGTTGCTGCGAAAACTCCAATTCATGACGTAAATATTCCGTCAAATACTTCACAACGTGTTTTGTGGCCGAATAGAAATGATGTTTCGACGTTTGAGCAACTTCATCAGCAGCCACGCTGCAGTCAAAGATCCATCAATTACAGAGGTGCCGAGAAGCCATATTCTTGAGGAAGCTTCCTCAAAAAGTTTTTTGGGGGGGAAACAACCCCCCTACCACCGATCAAGATTCCCCCCCAAATCAAGATGGCCCCGGCACAATTCCCCCCCAAATCAAGACGGCCCCG